>JARPRH010000127.1:46389-59442 GCA_031763665.1 Calameuta haemorrhoidalis | reverse complement strand
TTAGTAGTAGTTGACCAGTGTCATACATCTTTAAAAGATGGTGATCTCAATGTTGTCTTGCAAACCTTTTTATCATGTAAGAATGGGCCTAGAATTATTGGTCTTGCTGTGCCTCTATTTAATTTAACTGAAGAACCTGGAGTATTAGGATTGGAGATAGAAAAGGTGGAAAATACTTTCTACTGTGAGGTTGAGACTGCTAGTGACATTCTTTCTATATTACGGTAAGTTTTTATAATTTATGTTAAATGAGATTAAATATTAAGCTATTGATAACAGTTACAGTCCAAAGCCAAAGGAGTATATAATAGAATATAAAGATGGTGAGAAAGGAAACCTTCATGAAGCTTTGGAAAATTGTGCCATGCATGCTATGGAATTTTTACGTGATCATCGTTACGATCCGACAGAAATATACAATGAGGAATTTCTGGAGGATATACAAAAGATTCCCGATCCAACAGACAAGCCGTGTGAAATGATAGAGGATTTTTTATACGTTTTAAGAACATTGGGGCCTTGGTGCGCCGATCGTGCAGCCCTAGCACTCTTAATACTGACAGAAAAACTGAAAGTTAAAACGCCTTATGAACGTCATTATTTGTTGTTTAATGTGGTGGCATCAGTATTTATAAAAATTCGGTAAATAATACATTTGGTGGTTGGAAAAATATCAAAGTAAGTTGAATGTTGTTCTGTCATTTTTAGAGCTCTTTGTGAAAGTGAATTCGAAGGATTGAGTGAAAGGGAAAGAATCTATCAATTTTCAATGCCAAAAGTCCACCGCTTGCTGAAAATTCTAAAAACTTATACTCCATTTCATTCCAAGGATTCACATAACATTGACAATAAAGCAAGTAACGGTAAGTAGGTAGAATAATGTTTCACATATAATTACTTTTTTATGCTTTACCCTATAAATACTTAACAGATTCTAATGTTAAAACTGAAAGTAATAAAGAACTTATACCTATAAGAGAAAATTGTATGCATTTTCGAAAATTTGGAAGTAATTGGAGACCACATGAAGAAGGATATAAGAGGTCACCAAAATCTCTGCGTCATCTGCGTAGCATTACAGATCCTGATCTCTTATGTGGAGTTATATTTGTCGACAGGGCTTTCACTGCAAAAATCTTATTCTATTTATTAAACGTACGTTAGTTTTCTATTGCAACATATTAGAATTGTATCAAAACAAACAACGCCTGTAATCCTTTCGATATGACATTAAGGAAGAAAATGTTATAGGAAGTGTGCAAGCATGATCAGGACTTACACTTCCTGTCACCGTTATATACGATCGAGAAGACTGTAGATGATATGAGTTATGCACGTGACGTGGAAATGGAACATAGAAAGCAGGAAGAAGTTTTAAAACGGTTTAGAATTCATGAATGTAATCTTTTAATTGCGACTTCTATATTAGAAGAAGGTTTGTATTTATTAAAAGCTACAATGCATTAGGCTGGAGATTCATGATATTTTATAATTATTTACTCTCTGTTCATAAAGGTATTGATATTCCAAAATGTAACTTTGTGATGAGGTACGACTTTCCAAAGAGTTACCAGTCATATGTGCAATGTAAGAGTAGAGCCAGAGCGATAGATGCACTCCATATATTATTAGTACCTGAAAAGGAATCCAAAATATGTGTCTGGCGACTTGCTGAATATCACTACATCGAAAAGGTTTGTTAATTTTCTATTTCTCAGGATAGGTAAGTTTTATTACATATAGTTAACGAACAGGCGATGTACAAATCTGTTTCATAGATCCTATTAACAAAATGCTCGAACAAGGAGCCAACGGAGGAGGAAGAACTCGAAGCTGATAAATATGCAGCTATGATACCACAGTACAAACCACTGGACGTTGATGATGCTCCCAGTGTCTCATTTAACTCCGCTATTTCACTAGTGAATAGGTATGTCAAAAGAGCCTACTAGGAAGATGTTGGCAAGTATCTACTATATATTAAATAATATTAAAATTTGTTTTAGATATTGTGCCAAGTTACCCAGTGACACTTTTACGAGATTAACTCCTGAGTGGTTTATAGACACAGTCGATATAGACAATACAATTATGTATATTTGTTCCTTGAGACTCCCTATTAACTCACCTGTAAAATACGTTGTTTCTGTGAGTACAATTTTTTTTTTTTTAGAAATATTTTAGGTCTGATCTGATGTATTGTTTTTAAATATCGTAGTCGTACCCAATGCCAAATAGAGCAATGGCCCGACGTCTGGCAGCATTACAATTGTGCGTAGAATTACATAGAGAGAATGAGATTGATGATAATCTGTTACCAATTGGTAAAGAAAATTTCAAAGCTAAGCCTGAGGATGCAGAAGTACCAGCTTTGCCAGATGAGAGTAAAGCGGATTTTTCTGAAGCTCGACCTGGTACGACAAAACGTAGACAATATTATTACAAGAAGGTACATATTGATTTCCTGTATTTTTATATATACGTATATTTTCTAAAAAATAAAATTATCTGAATATTGACTTTTTAGACTGCTGAAGCATTAACAGACTGCAGACCCATAA
Organism: Calameuta haemorrhoidalis; assembly: GCA_031763665.1. Taxonomy (NCBI): domain Eukaryota; kingdom Metazoa; phylum Arthropoda; class Insecta; order Hymenoptera; family Cephidae; genus Calameuta; species Calameuta haemorrhoidalis. The sequence continues at coordinate 56,881 of JARPRH010000127.1, read as the reverse complement.
TAGGAGTCCCTTCCTATTTGTATCATATTAATATGATGCTGAGTTGTCCGTTACCAGAGGAGCAAAACACAAGAGGTCGGCGCATATATCCTCCAGAAGAATCCGCTATTGGATTTGGCATTTTAACGTTAAAGGAAATCCCTAAGGTATTTATTGACTATATCACTAATTTAGTTGAGTTGTGTAAAACAAAGTTTCTTGCTTTCAGCTATGCCCATTTCCAATTTACACGAGATCGGGAGAAGTACACGTAAAATTAAAACTTAGTAAACAGACAGTAATATTAGACGAAGTGCAAATAGAAAGAGTTGCTGCTTTCCTTAATTATACATTTACTAACGTTCTAAGATTACAGAAATATTTGATGTTGTTCGATCCAAACGCTTCAGAAAATTCTTACATCATAGTTCCTGTAAAAACAGGTAAGTGCTTGTTATTCCATATAGAGTTTACATTTTTTGTATCTCTGAATTAATTTTAGTCATAACAGAGGATGGACCTGATGTGAATGTAGATTGGGATTTTCTTGATTGTATTTATGAAAATCGAAATACTGTACCTAATCAAGTTCCTGAAAAAGACAGGAAGTATTTTAAATTTGATCCCACCAAGTATCACGATGCTGTTATAATGCCATGGTATAGAAATCAAGATCAACCACAGGTACTCCATTAGTAATACCCAAGTAATAATCAATATGTTTAATTCATAATTTAATATCCTTGCGCAGTATTTTTATGTTGCTGAAATTTGTGGCAACTTGAATCCAAAGTCTTCGTTTCCTGGTGCGGATTACAGTACATTTGAAGAATATTATTTAAAGAAATACAATATACAGATACAAAATCTCAATCAACCCTTATTAGATGTAGATCATACGTCAGCTAGATTGAACTTTCTTACACCCAGGTCAGCATCAAATAGAGGGAAGAAAATAAAAATAGTAGTGTCTCTAAGTTCACGTCTTTTTTTAGATATGTTAATCGTAAGGGAGTGGCTCTGCCAACTAGTAGCGAAGAAACGAAAAGAGCCAAACGTGAGAATTTAGAACAAAAACAGATTCTAGTTGCGGAATTATGTGCAATACATCCATTTCCGGCTTCCTTATGGAGACAGGCTGTATGCCTACCTTGTATCCTTTACAGAATCAATGCATTGCTCCTTGCAAATCAAATACGATGTCAAGTAGCACAGACAATAAATTTAGGCCAAGTACATCTGGATTCAAGTAAGTTTCAAATAATAATTATATTTTTATAAGAATTATTTATCTAATGACATTATTACTATAGATTTCGAGTGGCCACCGTTAGATTTTGGTTGGAGCTTAGCTGAAGTATTAAAGAAATCAAAAGAGACTGAAAAAGCTAATGAATCTAAGAATGAAGCAGTTCGAAATAACATTGACGCTGGTAAAAGTTCCATTAGTGATAAGATTGAAAATAAATTAGAATATGACAAAGATAGTTTAAACGAATCAGCAATATCTAAAGAAAGCATTGACCCTGAGCTGGAGGAAATTGAGGAATCAAAAGATAATGAATTAGAAATTGGCACTTGGTCCAATGAAATGGCTATGAATTCGATGGAATTTAATTCTGAAAATATTAAATCCTTCCCTATGAATTTGACAGTATTACAGCCAGATTTCAGTTGGAATGATATTCGATACGGTTCTCCAGCGTGTGATTCTGATCTGGACGGTTACGAATCAGATGATACTTGTAGCGAGGGATTAGTCGATTTTTCGGATGAAAGTGAAGATGAAAGTAGAGGTTTACGAATAGCGTACATGGGAGAAAATGTCGCGGAAGCTGTGGAAGATGAAAATCAAATTTGCAAACGAGAAATCAATAAAAAGATCTTGGACCTTCTCGAGGTCGAGAGGAGTTCAGACGAGAATATATGGACCTGTCTCGAGAATATAAACGATTCCTTGCTAGAAAAACATAAAGCGACGCACTATGAGTTTGCACAAAAGAAAGAAAGGGAGATCATTGGCAGTGGTTCTTTTATATCCGGTTCCGATGAGATCACAATTAAAAGAAAAAATTCTGTCAACATTCAAGCTGACGGGAAAGAACCGAACGCTAAGTATACAGAATATATTGCAAAGGTAGTCGAAAATTTTAAGAATGAAGTACTAAAGAAAAAGCATGAAGTGGCGCCTGTGAAAAAGCGACCGAGCACGTCCGCCCTGATATTTCATAAAGATGAAAGTTTATTCAGTTTCGATTATCAACCAGAATTAAAAGGACATCCAGGTCCAAGTCCTAGCTTGATACTACAGGCATTAACGATGTCTAATGCTAATGATGGTATTAATTTAGAACGTTTAGAAACAATAGGCGATTCTTTTCTAAAATACGCTATTACCACATACTTATATTGTACTTATGATAATATACACGAAGGGAAATTGAGCCACCTTCGCTCAAAGCAGGTATGTCATTCGTCTTAACAAGTTACACATTCGATCTCTCGCACTCTATCGCACGTCATTTTTCTTTCAGGTAAGCAATTTGAACCTTTATCGACTGGGACGACAAAAAATGCTCGGAGAAAGTATGATAGCAACAAAATTTGAACCTCATGATAATTGGCTGCCACCTTGTTACTACGTACCTCGGGAATTGGAACAAGCATTAATCGAATCTGGTGTGCCATCCACGCTTTGGAATCAGGCAGACATTCCTGCTTTGCAAGCTGTCAATCCAACTGACATCACTCAGTTGGTTCGCGAGACGGAGCACAAGTTAGGAATTATGAGAATCGAGCTAGATAAAAATGAAAGCTGTTTAACTAATGATCTAGATACTTTTCGGTGTTTTATACCGTATAATCTAATCACACAGCATAGTATCCCAGACAAAAGCATAGCCGATTGCGTGGAAGCATTAATTGGAGCATACTTAATTGCTTGCGGCCCCAGGGGTGCTTTACTTTTTATGGCCTGGTTAGGAATTCATGTCTTACCAACGGAAGAGGTGTGCATATTTCAGGATACTGAACCTGTAGAAAGATATCCTGGGAGTACGCCATACGTTAAAAAAATAAATGAGTATGGTAAAACCATGTGGACACAGGTTAGCTGCTAATTAATGTTAAATATATAATTTAAACAAATTATTAGTTATGTATATGCAATTTTCTGTTTCATGTTACAGATACGCTATGGCAAATTAGAGGAACCACAATATCCTTTGCTGAGACACACGCCTGATCCGGAACGTGAACTGAAAACGATGCTTGATGGATACAATCAGTTAGAGGAGAATATAGGATACAAATTTCAGGATACGAGTTACCTTTTGCAAGCTTTTACACATGCATCTTATCAACCAAACAGGTTGACAGATTGTTATCAGCGTTTGGAATTCTTAGGAGATGCTGTACTAGGTATTATAAGAATTTCATTCGTTCTTTATTTTTTTATGTTAATATAGAGAAACTAATTAATTTTAATAATTAGATTACTTAATAACAAGACACTTATATGAGGATTCGCGACAACACTCTCCGGGTGCTTTGACGGATTTAAGATCAGCTTTGGTGAATAACACTATATTCGCCTCGTTGGCTGTTCGATGTGGATTTCATAAATATTTTCGTCATCTGTCACCTGGATTAAGTGTTGTTATCGATCGATTTGTCAGGATTCAAGAGGAAAATGGTCATTCTATTAGTGAGGAGGTAAGGACTGACTTGACTAATATTAAGTTCATGAAATAAGTTAAACGGTGAACCACGAATTGCGAGATATATATTATGATGAAATATAAAATAATATTATGATCTTAGTATTATTTGATTGGAGAAGAAGAATGTGAAGAGGCTGAAGATGTGGAAGTACCAAAGGCATTGGGTGACGTCTTCGAGTCTTTGGCTGGTGCAATATACCTAGACAGTGGAATGTCTCTTGACGCAGTCTGGAGTGTCTATTACAGAATAATGAAGTCCGAAATTGGTGCGCAATCTATTTACTCTATTTTTCTATCTATTTTTCATCTCATAACATTTTCTGCAACATCTATCATGTCTTACAGAGCAATTCAGTACCAATGTTCCTAAATCACCAATTCGGGAGTTACTGGAGTTGGAACCCGAGACCGCAAAGTTCGGAAAACCTGAGAAACTTGCTGATGGACGTAGGGTTCGTGTAACCGTAGACGTTTTTGGCAAAGGGTCCTTTAAAGGAATTGGGAGAAATTATAGAATCGCTAAGTGCACGGCAGCTAAATGTGCGTTAAAGAAATTAAAAAGGATACAGGGCTATCCGAGAGAAAAACTATGACGCCCGTTTCTAGTGTAATTTAATTCCGAAAGTCAAATGTTTAATTGAAAAAAATAGTCTCTTTGAAAGTCGATAAAATACTATGGAAACGTTGTGTTCACAATTGCATTTAAGAATTCGTAGTGTATTGGACAATCCGATCGGACTGGCCTGGGATATCGTTAATCTGGATCTAATATAGAAATATATGTAGATGTATATGTGTACTAACGACAATGACAAAACAAAATGTATATTTTGAATGGGAACAAACAGACGCACAAATTTTTTACATGTCATTACTCCATCATTGCACATTTCAAGATAATAATTATTATTGCAACTATGCTGCTAAACATCGAATAGAATTAATCTTCCAAAGATACATATGTGTATTTATTATTGTACTATGTACTTTCTGTTGACCAGAATAAGAATTGTTTGACTGGGTCAATTTTTTTGATAATCTTTAACACGTACTGAAATTTAATACACTAGTCGTTTTTTCAACGATATATATTGAATAATATAGATAATTAGTAAGTAAAAAAAAACGATGGAATATGACGGTTATTACACAATCTTAATGTGATTTTTATAATGTGAATGGAGAAATAAAATGAATAAACGGTTTTGCGAAATATTATTTTTATTTTTATGAATGTTTAATCGATTATGCTTCTATGCAATTTGGAATGGCACTTAACAGTTCGTTTAATTGATTCGTTAATATTTTCTTTTTTTCTTCGAGTTCAGTTTCTGTCTGTTCTAAATGTGCTTTTGTTTCTAGCATCCAATCTTCAGTTTCTGTAGCGTTATGCATAGTTCGTAAATAACGCGAAGCATATTGCCAATCAATATTTGATTTCTCGGTCGCAATACTTGTACAGTTTAAATTTCGCAAATTGTACTTCGTTAATTGACGTAGCAAAGAAATAAATTTTAATAATTCGTTTTGATTATCCTGCGTGAATTCATTAGTTTTACATTTCTTATGCTCATCAATTACAGTTATCTGAAAGAATTTTTGTATTTAAATTACTTAATTACGAAATTTTATGTTGTGATCATGCTGCTGTGTTAATGTTATCATAGAAAAAAAAAATGTATACAGATATTTGTTACTTGAAACTAACCATCCAATCGAAGAATATATGTTTTTTTTTATTCCATTTTGCATGTGTATCAAGCATTACTGCTAAGTTATGCAATTCGTGCAATATTTGTTCATCCTTTAATGGAGTGTCTTTAGTCTGTACAGACAATCGCTTTGTTAATGCCATTTCCGACACACTTAAATGTGGTAAACCACTTGCATTTATGCTGGCTGCATGGACTTTTGCAGTCAATTTAATTTTTTCATTGACTAGTTCTGCAATTCCTTTCATATTGTGATTTATTTTACCACTGATGTGAATAATATTATTTATTTGGGCATTTAGAGATAATGAGTGTTCACCTTCAGGAATATCCTGCTGAAAAAAAATTGCATTGGTATAATTGGTATTTTAAGAAATATACTTTGGTTTAATCAGTTGTGTACTTACCTCTGGTATATCAACAGAAGAATATTCTCTTCCTAAGATACTGCTAGCAATTTTCTTTCTCACTATATCTTTCAAAACGCTGTGAGCTCCAAGTAGCCAAGCTAAGGCCAAGATTAGTTCTCTAGAATTGCAATCATCCGATGGAAGCAGGGAATAAAAGTTTACTGCAGTGTATTGTAAGTATGCAAAGTTTAATTTCACTGTTGTAAATTTATCTGCAATCCAAAAATCTAAGGTGACATTTGCAACAGAAACTCGTGAACAAATAATACATAAAACAAACAAAACTTCATACTACAAAGAAATGGGAACAAACCAAAGTTGACATTTTCCTTATTGTCATCCAAAGCGTAACAACTCAAGGTATATAATGCATTCCATAACGCTCTGACCTAAAAAAACAATTAAAAATGAATAAAATGCAAGTTAAAACTTATAAAAAATAAAAAGAAGACAATAATTTCACTAAAACTCACAGTATCATTTGATTTTTTGTCAAATTTAGATAGTCTGAAATGTTCTGGTTTAAGCGCAATGTCAGCGGCTGTATCCAAATGTTTGCATAATAGCACAATGACAGTTTTAATGTCAGACATTCCAATACAAATTTTGGCGGTACAAAATATTTGCAATAGCAAGTAGATTGGTCATGCGTGGCCACTCCTACTCTGACTCCTATGCTAAGGACAGAGATGAGTAGGGAGATGCACAACGCTACAGTTCCAGCAGAGATGTGTAAGGAGATGCAGAACGCTACGATTTTAGCAGTGATGAGTAGGGAGATGAACAACGTTACGGTTTTAGGCGATACTAAAAACATGGTGCTAAATCGTAGCGGCCAGTTTAAAAGTAGGATTTTTGGATCATCGTCTCCGTCGATAATGCGTATCCCGTGGTAGCCGAGTGATGGGACTCGCCGCTATGATGTAGCACAATATTTTTGGTATCTTTGCGCTTTTGGTTTATTTTTTAAGTTTTCATTATGATTGAGTCATTTCCAATAATACCTGAAACATCCTTAAGTAGCACGGGATATATGCAACACAGTAGAATTACAAAAAGTGCGAGCTCGTTACATCGCTGCTTCGTTCCTTCGTGCATTCCTGTCGGTCCCCACTACTACCACATGAAAAGAAATGAATAAATATTAAAAAAAACCTTTTCCTGCTTTACAAAATTTGATCTTTATTGATGCTTTTGACAACGTGGGTTAAAACAACACACACTTGCTCATTTAGTCGGTTCGCGACATCAATGTCACAAATAAGGGACTTTTTTACGTTATAATTCATAAAGCAGGAGGCCCTTTGAAAAACACTGATCTCGCGGACCAACGATAGTCCATATGGAATTATACCGCTGGGTGTACGAACATACATATAATTTCACAAAGAATTCCATGTGATAGTGAGTTTATAATTACGTCAGCATCCTTAACGTAGGTAAAATCTGACATAACGAAAAGACAGTTTTAAGTTTTCTCTTCACGGTTTTCCTTCTCGTCTCGCAGCTTTACTTCTTTAAGGCGCCACGGAAGTAAAGACGCCATCATGGCTTTCGGGCATAAATTTCATGTACAAACATAGAAGACACGTTCCCTACGTGAGTAATAAACTTATCGCAATGCTTTTGAGTTTATCTTAATTATTTTAAGAACTTACATAATTAAATTCTATTGCCTGACCCATGACATAACGAAAAATTGAATTGACATATGCGACGCTCGTTTTGATCCTTTTTAACGATAAAAGTATATGCGACTATGAGCGTATGAATCAAAGAAAAAATTTCAATCGACTTATATTTCATTAACCAACTTATATGATGATATATAAGGACTTTGGATATTACATATCTCGATCAGTACACGCCGAAACCGTGTCGGGTAGTTTAGACTCTTGTAATAGACTTTGCAGATGGACATAATAGAAATAGTTAATGTAGTATCATATATTCATTATAGTATCCCATAATAATATATTTATTACCTATTATATACTTAATATGTATGATTTTTTCCTGCTTTCCTCAATATATTACTTTTTCCTTGTTTTACCTCGTTCCTCCCGACTGTGTGAGATGATATTTAGGAGACTGTGTCAAGTTTAAGTAGCATACATCACGACATAATTATCATCCTTATCAGCCTTATTACGTACTGCTCATTACATTCTGCATTAAATGTTCCATCCAATTACCGAGCAAGTGATATTAATACACTCACAATTTAATTCTCTTCTGATTGAAGTCCTTTCTCATCAAGAAAAGTGCCTTGAGTCTAGAGGGATTCAATACTAATGGGTAAAATAAATTTAAGCGTTAAACTATTAAGGACGATTGAGAATAAAAAAAGGAGAATGAATACATCCCCTGAAACAATCGGTCGATCGACCTTGCATAAATTCTCATTACTGGCGACAGAATAAAGAAAAAACTAATCGAATTACCATCTTCATCAATTAATCAGTGATCGATCAATTGTATTTGAACGAGTGCATACAATGCATACATACACTCACACGTACGCATAGTAATTATAATTAGAGCTGATAGAATCTGTAGCCTTTGGATAATAAAATTTGTTATATAAACTCAGTCCTTTTGATAATAAAATTTGTTATATAAACTCGTATGGTACTGCATTTCTATGAGGAAAGAGAACGGAGTATGTTATTCGTGAAAATTAGCTGCTTTAAAGTATCAGTATTGAAAAGTAATGATTTCATTCGATAAAAAGGGATAAACCAATATATCAGTTAGGATACAAAAGTATAAGTATGCGGTTTAAATCAGACGCACGGTCGTGTATTGCTAGCATCGTATAGGTACATTTATATTATTTTACACAGGACAGTGTTTACGCACGATTTCTCTTGGACATCGTCAAAAGAATATATTCAGGTTGACGGTCCACATACTCGCTTTCATTCTTTTCTCTCTCGTTCTTCTCTCTCTCTCTCTCTCTCTCTCTCTCTCTCTCTCTCTCTTTCTATTTCTCTGTAAATATTTATAGGTATTTATATATATATATGTATAGTTCTTTTTCTCTGTGAAACTGTACATTCGCATGACATAAATCAATATAAATGGTTACAACGACTGTAGGAGGGAGGTTTCTTTTTTTTTCTTTTCTTCTTCTCGAAAAGCTGTAGTTATAATATTTTTGTATTGCTCTCTACGACATTCAAATATTCAGCCAGACGCGAGACAACGTTCACTGCACTCAGATTTAGTATTAAAAAATGAGAAACTACTAAAAGAAATTATCAGTTTTCTTTGTTTTATTTTAATTCCTCGTGTACTATTCTTATTATGTCCATGTTATATTTCTCATGGTACATATATGGATCTAGAATAAGTCATTCAATTAGTATCCAAGTTGCAAGCTGAGAGTTTGAATAAAAACAATGTTCGTAACGATACACTGATATAATAAGTAATTATAATTTCCGTTCTTTATGAATTCAGCGCACATATAATTGAAATGAAAAGTTTACTTCATAAGCATATAAATAGATTTTGACCATCGGAATAAAACTGAAGGTGCTATGAAAATAGGCTAACAAAGTTACTGAGTGTGACTTACATCACTAACAATACCGAATAATTTATTTATCATATTTTAATCTCTACGTTAATTACCATTTACCTCTTTTTCATTAATATGTATTTATATATATAGTTTCAAGAAAATAACGCTTGTACAAAATTGACTATAGCCGATTGCTTCTATGATGTGTTACTGTGTCAAGGGGTCGACCGTTAAAGAATTCTCTTGATAAAGTCGACAAATCGTTACGTCATTAATCTATTCGTTACATATTCTTCTTATTCTTCACCGTTTTTCTTTTTATTGGATATGGCGTATATACGTATTGACCTGGAATTCGTCCGACCGGTAATAATTCTTGAAAAATTATTTTGACCAAACTGGGCCAAAGATCATTCGATCGGACACAGAGAACATTAATTTTTATTCTCGTTCACTGAGAATTTTTCATAATAAATACGAATATTCTACCGTCCCATTACGCTCGTAATGCATTTGCTAATTAATTTCCTAATGAAAGCGTTGACGTGCTTTCCTGAAAGTGGGTTTGACTATCTAGATAATGTGTATTAATTATCGAGAAGCCCAATTCACTTTATCATTATTGCTATAAATAAACGATATCGAGCGACAATCTGTACAAACAGGTGTCAATTTTTTGATAAACATTTTTTACTCCCAGCCAATTCAATTGGACTTGCACTATTATTCGTTCCCTTGATACATAATGTAAATAAAGAAGAAAAAAGAATATTTTGATTTTTGGTCCAGTTTTTATCCGTCTCCATATGAAATTTCTTTACTTCGCGCAGAGCGACACGAAATTATTTTTCATCTTCGCAAGGTTTTCTCCCCTTTAACAAGTAGCTGCCATTATAATCAACCCCGTCTAAAACATAAGAGTGCGTGGATGTATGTATGCCATATACGTAATTACGTGAATTCGATCAATTGCTCTCTAAAAAATCGTGAAAAATTTTACGTTACATATAAAAGTGGCAGATAAGTACATATAAGTTCACTGGTAAAAATTGCGATGTGCCCGGACGTGAATACCGACTCGTATTGCGCAATACGAATATAAAGGTGCGACATTTGCTGTTTGAATTTTATAACGGGTTT
>JARPRH010000127.1:0-12706 GCA_031763665.1 Calameuta haemorrhoidalis | reverse complement strand
ATTCTTTTCCGGTTTCCGGTAACTGCTCCGTCAGGTATTCCAGGCGGAATTTCTATTTAGATGATCTTTTCGAGTAACGCAGCTAAGCATCGACCTATGGGGATATTCTCTATTATTCTCCTAGGGGTGCACCAATGAGGATGTAATTGAATGAGAGAATTACACAGATATAGTATATTGAAATAAAGTTCCATTTTCGTCCAGAGGCAAGTATATGCATGAGAATACTCGGTGATGGATGTGCTTATCATAGGTATACAGTCAAATTGAAATCAGATAAAGATTGCGTGATACAAACTTATCTTTATTACCTGACGGGAATATGAATATTTTTTTTTTAAATGAGAATTTATATACCGCCGATAAATTTTGATATCGATTATATTGGGTATTAAATATCGACTCTTTAAAAGGCACACATCTACTGGTACGAATGTTTTGGCACATATTTTTATATTTAAGGGATGAACGATCGATTCTCCTGTGGTAAATTAACATATGAAATATCGTAAGATATAAGTGAAAGCCTGAAAATGCAAATTAGAATAAGAGCTTAGAAAGAAATGTAAAGTGAAACAACATAAAAATTTACGAGAGTACTTGAGCAGCTAAGATTACCGATTCCAGGTTCCTTCGAGTTAACAAAGCCACTGGTAAATAAATAAAATCCTTCATGAAATATTCTTCTAGAAAAAAAAGCTCAAGTTTATGGAACAAAGGCATATCAGGTCGTGAAATTTTACCGCTCAAAGCACGAAGCCCAATTGAATTTCCAGTGGCGTACTCTAACTTCCTGGTAAATCATAAATTGGCGTAGGACGGGGTCTGAGAAAATTCTATAGGAGGACTCGGAAAAACTGTCAGACTTGGGATTTGCGACTCCTGGCCAACGTGTCGATATAAGCGGGGCTTTAGTTCTGATTAAGGGATCCTGTGAAAAGCTAGTGGAAAAAAGCTCAGAGTGAGAGAGACAGAGAGAGAGAGAACGATATTATTTGTTCGCACTTTAAAACCGTAGATGCATCGACTCGTAAAGCCGTCCGCATATAAACCTCTTCTACTCGTTTATAACGACAGCGTGACGGTTCCATTTTAAAAAGTGTCTCGCATTTCGTTCAGCGAATCACAAATGCAGACGTATACAGTGCCGAAGCGTAACCAACGAAAAGAGGATTAAATCTCACGTAGAAAGATAATTGACTTTTTGATGCGGCATAAAGTTTGAAAACTTTTATTTTCGTGTTCGCGGTATGTATCGTTAACAGAAACATGTACGAGGTCGCAGCGCGAGATAAACAGATACAGTAGAAATTTTCTTCTAGAAGCCTAAGGACCAGCCCAGGTACCCCAACTGGGCCAGTACAGGTCAATCTAGATATTCGATGAGCCACTCCATTTCCATAATGAACTTTCTGCATGGGATATTCACATGGACATAATTAAAAAAAAAAAAACTCTCGTTCTCCTATATTTTATGTAACAAAATGAAAAATAACAAAGGATAAGAAAATGGGGGTATTTTGTCCCTATTGAAATATTTTACTAAACACTGAGCAGATACCAGCCTGTGTTGGATGGTACGTATATGGTTTAATAGAAACAGCAGATAGCACTGGTAGGTAGGTAAGCACTAAAGGCGAGTTCATACGAACGACATCGATCTTCCAGCAAGCCACGTTCCCGAGCAAGGAAAGTTTATGTTGCCGTGAAAGTTTGCCGCTTGTTAGGCACACGCCCGTTTCTAGATAGGAGGCCAGCGAAGTCGAGGAATAGCGAGTGATAAGGTCGAATGATAAAAAAAAAAAGGAAAATCTTCTGTCTCGAGAAACGAAACTGACTTTCCGTTTCCTGTACAGAAGCGGTGGTGTTGCGCACAGAGCCTATTGTAATGGGGAGTCATTCTGAGAAGACAATAAGAGCGAGGGAAAATTAGTCGGTAGCGTCGCGAAGCGTCGTTCCACGAGAGAATTCTGAGAATAAAGATGACTGAGGGTGGCATCGGGACGTAACATAAAGTGGCAACACACTGCGGACCTCAGCGAAAGGTAACAATGGCCGACCGAAGCCGTCTGGGCTTTTCGAGGAACAATGCCGCGCGGGTTGCGCAACTATGAGAAAAGGGCGAGTGTTACGTAGGTGAGTAGAGTTTTACATGCATACATCTCTGTTATCTATGTATTCGTACTCCTTCGCGCCCTTGCGTCGCAGACTCCCATTTACCTTCAAGAGTCACACAGCCCTTGTAGTATACGATTTCTAACCAAGGTACAGTTACCTAACCTCTACGTAGACAGACCTAGCATAAATATCGACGTTACCAGGGCAGATTCAAAGCGCCATTAATTTCTCGATAGCTTGAACCGAAAAAAAATTAATACAAAGTACAAGCACCTGGAGGAAAACGTTGATTGGAAAGTTATCGAATGTCTCGGGTCTTCAATTAGGTTCTTATAGACGGCATAAATTGGAACAGCGTCGACCAAAGTTCTACGACATGCATACAAAGCCTGAGGCGGTCTTGAAGCCTCGTCCACTTAGGTTAGGAGGATTAAATTTTAGGAACCTCTTTCTACGTCGATTCTACGTTTCCGTAATATTTCGACCTAATTCGCTCGCTTCGTATCTCAAGATTCACAATGCAGTCTGAAGGGAAAGCTACTTACAGAGACACGTCTGCGTGGGCAACATTGTCACTGAATGACGGAGACTATACAGGAAGTGAAAGAACGAGACAGGCTGGAAAACCGGAAATATAGAAAAAAAATACAAAAAATAAGCGCAAAAGGGAAAGTAACTTTTTTAACGTCAATTTAGAGCTTCTTTCAGGTCCAGAAGACGTTTACCAGAGATTACGCAATTTCCTGGATCACTCAGGAAATTCTCGCGTATAATGTGCAAAAACAAAGAGTCGAGACATATGTAGCATGTAAGAAGTAGCGAAAGAGAAAGTCTGACATAAAAATTCAAAGGACTTAATATTAATTTGCCTACGTAGGTAAAGTTTATTTCAGATTCTCAACAAGGATCAATAGGAATGCAAAAAACTTTATTTCATTAAGGCTGTAATAATGATGGCGTCCCAGAGAGGAAGCGTCCCTTGGTTAACGACAAATCCGCACGGGCAATTAGAGGTGGCGCGTCGAACGATTTATCGGCAAACACACGTTGAGCGTCTCTAACAACTTTGGATTCCTACTGTTCCTGGTTTGGCCGTAGCCTCGGCCAAGCAATGTGCGGTTAATCTGCTTAATCTAGCGTGCTGGCCGTCACTTTGGCCAGTGGCCAGCAATGCCATAGTCGACGTTCCCAAACGAAGAACTCTATATCCATGCTCAATGGGTATAAGCGTATTATTTGCTTGGAGGATTCTCCCTTTTTGGTTGCATAACCTAAGGTTTCGCGTGCCTTTATCGTGCTCCCTATTTAGTGCTCGTACACGTAACGACTGAATATTTTAAATTTCTTAGGCATTCGAGATACCGAATGTTCGTTTGATAATTTGCATGGGATATTTTTTAATTCGGGATAACTTAAAAAGACCCATGAATTTGTTTTATGCTCACGAAATATAGTGCGATTAATCCGTACGTGGGAATACCGGTGCGATCGATCAGTGTCCATTGAGCTTCAATTGGACAAAAGTAGATGAGCCAATGATAAATATGATAGCAGTTGCGACAGAGTTGATTCGCAAAGAGGTGGCTCGGTGACGTTGGTCGCTTGTTGGAGGACCCGGTCGGAAGGGAATATCGACCGGAAGGCAAACGAACGTAAAGTTCAGCGACTGCGGCGGGGTTGGTTCTCAACGGAGGTAGCCGTTTGGCCGTTAGAGAGTTTAGAGGGGGTAGGTCTATGGTTCTATTGGGTGGAATCAGTTTGAGAATGGTTGAATACTGGTAGGGTGTGCGTAGGATTTATACAGGGAAGTGACAACGTAGGAAATTCAAACTCCAAAATGGGATCGATGGAAGATTAGTTGAAGGCAGCGAACGATTTTCAAATAATTTTTCAACCACCTCATTTTCGTTCCTCCTTTGCATATCAAACGGGATCCTGACAGATTGAATCGTAATCAACGATTGGTAATTTCAAGGAGTGGTTTTCTGGTCCAGAGCCTCAAATGGGTGGAAATCGTTGTCTCCATTGAGTCAATCACTTTTCTCCTTCCTGGGGCAACTACGTGCTGATCTATACGCCCGAGTCCACGTCATGTCAATTTTGTCGATTGAGAGCCTGGACGATAAGGGGAAGGAGAAAATATAAAAAATATGAAAAAGATTCAATCACACGTCCCCTTTGAAACACTCGAAGCCTCCAAACGGTCGACGCAGGACGACGTGGCGACGTCCAATGCAAAATGGATTGGCCCTGGGGCACAACGACAATGAGCGATTGTTTCCTTTGTTCTAGACTCGAATAAACGAAAAAACTTCGAGGACATCGTCTCAGTTGTTAAGCACACGTGTACCCAATTTCGAATGGGAATGAAAAATCTCATAAGAACGTAATGGAATTATGCGGTAACATTCGAATGGACAGAGTCGAAGACCCAATGCATCCTTATGGATATATGTATATTCGCAGATATAAGAATTTACATATATTCCTAAAATCGAAAAGGAAGAAATCATTGTTGTCTCATGATCGAACCTCTCAAAAAATATAGTCTACAAGTTCCAATGGCTCGAGCAAATACACGTGGGTTTTCACAAAATTACGGAAATACATGTTAAATTTTAAAAAAATAATAAAATCACTATAAAACCGTGTACGTACATACATTGTAATAAAAATCGTATTCAAAGCCACGTACGAATTTTTATAGATTTTCTTTTTCATCTGCCAAAACAAAAACACATTGAACTCATAAACCGACTTATATTATGGTATTCGATATTTATATAGACTGTACCAAAAATCTTATATACGAAATACGAAATCTGAAAAATGCGAAAATTTCGTCAAACTGTCGGATACAGGAAGACATCAAAGAAATTTCATATTAACGTTATCGCCTTGGAAGTTTTCGACTATATATAATAATAATAACCAGGCAAAGAACACTTTTAGGCACGACGCTTTACGTAATTATACCCTATCTCTTCTCCTGGATAAGATCGCAACCACGGTGAAATATAACGAGCGCCGATGAGCGTCGATAACGGCGAAAATCGTTGCCGTATATTAAAGCGAGCGCCGCGACGGCAGAGACGCCGTGCCTGGGAGGCACGAAAAATATAGTAGGGTAGCCGAAGATATGACTGGGATACTTGAAGAAGGTGATGGTGTAGGAGACTATAGAAGGGTAGGCCATTGTTGTCGACTTATAGTATATACCAATAGAGTGCAACGATATACAGAATTGAGTGGATCGCTCCAACGGAGCAAAAAATTCGTTGACTATCACCCTTCGTGAACTATACATATATCCAGCAGGGATTACTTGGACGGTATATGTATTAGACAAAGGTTGGGTGATCTAACCTAACCTAACATCTGATGTCTTAAAACACTGTTAAGCAGGTACGATAAGAATCTTTAGTCACGAAGTAAGTAAAATCGAAGTTCAATTTGATTTCTACCGCTTTGACGTCCATTTGCAAGAGGTTTGTGTTCCGAGGAGCGACGGTGGCGCCACGTGCTGCGGTTAAGATGCGGAAGTCGCGTTAACTTCGTCATAAGACTTTTGGAGCTACGTGCTTGGAGAGCTTTACGTATGTATAGTCTTCAATTTGAATGTTCGATGGACATTTATATATATGGATGGGTTTGGATTGTTAGACTTGTTAGAAGTTTCTGTAACACGAGTGTGACCGTCCAGTTCCGATGACAAGTCGAAGACTCTCAATCAAATTCAACCGGTAGTACATATAAGCGAATTGCGTAATACCGTGATAGACCCCAAAGTTGTTATCGAGTTTACTGATTTCTATCATAGGATTATACGGTCGGAATCGTTTGGAAGTTTCTGGAACATGAGGACTTTTTCGCGAAATTATCGGATTTTTCTTGAATTCGTACACGAGCAAATAAAGCAAATTTCTAAGTAAACATAGTAGTCAGCCATCTTGAATGGCCTATCTCGATTCTATGCTTTTAAAGATATTAAATATAATATACGAAATAATGTTACGTCAAGGCTTGTCTGACTCTCAAAATGGAGGATCCATTTTTTTTTTCAAATTAACATACATATTTCTTAGAGAGTCGTGAAACGATACAGGTGCTGCCGTTGTGGCAATTACTGGAACTATTGAAATTGTCCAATCAGTACAATGAAACTATATATATATACACATACAATAAACATTACTAAATATCACTGATACTGTTATTGCTATCACTACTGATGTTATTACTTTCTACAATTTTTTTATCAGTAGTTGCTATACTATTTCGTCTAGATCCGAAAACCAACTTTTGTAGTAAAGAAAAGATGAGAGACGAAATTACGATAGTTTGAATAACGCCAAACAAGTTGGAGTAGAACGATCAAGTTCATTGTAAGCCTCACGAGTATAAAAGGGATCCTATACTGTCTGTGATTAACTCAGTTTTACGAACGTCGGCGAATCTTCCTCTTAGAATTAAATTCCGTCGTAATCCATTCCTCATTGAAAATATTTTGTCCCCGAACTAAGTAATTTCAAAGTTTCGCTATACTGCACGGCGAACACACCTGCTCCGACTATCATGAAACAGATATACCTATACATATGCCTATCTCACATCTATACATATAAACCAGATCAAAAAAGGTACCCAGATAAACGTTTTTAGACATGGGATGGATACTGATAGATCATTTTGCATGATTTATTATAAAAGTAACATCAGACGATAAATGATCGATGATAGATATATGACGTCATAGAAGTTAAAAGATAGGCCAATTATAAGAGGGAGCGATGTTTCACAATTTAAACAGTACCCACGTGTATACTTGAATAAGTATGTATATTAGTACATACGTACCGGTTCGCGGAAAAGTTTTGTGAATAATTTGGAATCATGGTAGCTGCAATCTCGTCGGCCAACTTTTACGTATATATTATCGTATACATGGGCTAGCTTTTCAAGGAAGTCCTGAACATATATCTCCAGCGGGTTATATCCCGTAAAACAGGGATTTTTCTCCTTTAACTACAGAATGGCGTTTGCCTTTAAGATTCCGAATGCTCACGTAAACGTGTGTGTCTACTTTGCTACAAGAGTAAATATGTTGATAAAAATACAATATAAATATATTTTAAAAAACCACGCACCATTTCTTGATAACGTTATTTTTTGTTTTCGTTTTCTTTTTTTAAGACGTTGAATATTACGGAATAACGATAACATAAATCCGTTTAACACACACACATATATATATGTATATAGACCGACAAAGCTATTGTTCGACGGCGAAAAAGCACGTATATCATCAATCCGAGTGACCCTTGACCCTTTTTACATGGGTCAAACCCAGTGCGAAGTAACGATATAATTCGAATAAAGGCCCATAGATCTGCCATTTCGAAATTTTAAAGGGTCCAACAATATACAAATTATATTTCTTTTCGAATTCAAAAAAAAAATGATCCACCCTCTTCCTATCAAGGTTATATAGTTTTTCTTATTTATTAAGGTGCCATGGAAATTCCATTGGGTCTTATCGCTTCCGTTCATCTCGGATCGGCAGAGCGAGTTAATTCTCATCGATTTCGTTAATTCCATCAGCAAAATCAACAAAAGCAAATTGAGTTGATGTGCCCGTAAGCAACGGGAGAAGGGGATATCCAGTGCCGTGAGAATGGGGCGCCGCGATAGAAGCCATTGCGCAGGAGATTTAATAAAGCCAAGGCAGAATATAAACGGGTATAGTGTCTGCCGGATGGCTCGTGTAATTAATGCCAGACATAAAGCAAAAGGGGATGTTTCGGCTATGGATTTGACGTGGAAGCTAGAAAAGAGAAAGATGGAGGATAAAGTTAGCTGCAAAACAGAAAAGAGAAGGGCACGTGCTGCGGGAGGGAGTTAGGCTTAATCCCGAGCGACTCGATGGAAGGGGCTGTCATCAACGTGGTTCTCGGCTTTATCCTACTATGCATCAGGCTTAAACCACCCTGACTTAGTAGCTATAACATAGTATCGATATATATATAGATAGTAACTAAATAAAAGGGGTGAAAGGACTAAAGAATAAATGCTTTTCAAATAAATTCGTAATTCCAGCGCTTCCCGGTATAACCCATCCGTTCCAGTGTATAACGTTGAAATCACGAAAGATACATGTATGTGAAGCTGAAAAGATAGGGATTGATGAAAAAAAAAGTAACAGGAAAATAGTTTATCAGATAATTCAAGTACTTATATGGAAATGCCGAGTAAAATTATTTCAATGAATTATCGTGCCTCCTTTCTGGTACGACGGCGTCAATAGCATTCTTATTGCCGTCGCGACGTCGCGAATATCGAGCGTCCCCGCGACAGCTGCTGGAATTCGTAAATTCACCAGTGTTCTCGAATAACGCGATTAGCGTCAGGACATAACGAGCAGGCCTACCAGTCTGGCGATGATTATCTCAAAAGTCCCTAGATAAGATCTACCGCTGCCATGCCGTCTAGGTATTTCGCTTCGTGATGAATTTTAACGTTTCACGAATAAGGGTAGCACAGGCTTACCAACGTATTATACAATATAGCGTTACGCCGATATGCTTATGGATACAGTACTGCCAACATGTAGTAAAATCACTCACCGAGCTGACATCGATCGCCACCCCTGCCTAGCGGACATTGACACCTCTGCCTGAAAGACCCTTGTACCTGTCTCGCAGTGACGGCGTTGCCTTCAAGATCCTCCTCATCGTCGCTACGGTACCGTTCGATATAGCAATTGCCACCAGAGCCGCAGTCCAAGGAGCAGGCAGGTTCGGTGCTGATAACGTTTTCCGTGGTGGATGGTAATTTTTGTTCTAGATTTGGTCCCTGAAAGAGAACAAATTTTCACGTGAAGTGATATCTATTATTCTGACAGATATAATAGATATAACAGATATAAAATTCAGGGGTAGGTACACGTAATTAGAGGGGGTGAAAAATCCTTGAATAAACTTAATTGGCAAATGTCCTGAATCTAGATCCAATAGCATGTACGATAACGGACGTAAATTAGAGGTTTTAATCAGAACCACCCTGGGTCTGTCGATGAACCTGCGACTTTGGATATCCGTTCCATTGGCTTAGATAGCAACGGCACCAGGATTCCGATAGCTCATAGATCTCTTAGGTAAAGTTCTTTATCGCCGCTACTAATTCTCCAGGGTACCGGCAGGAAGTATCCATACTGATAAGAGTCATCCCAAGCGTAGGTATCAACCATAGGTATCGACCTTGTCGAGTCAAAGATGGATCGTTGGATGGGGATAGGGTCATTGGTCATCCCGTGTCAAGAATTTCGCATCGATAGATAGAAATTTCTACTGATCTCAGTCAGAAGTTTAATGTTGTCCTATTATTATTGAATTGCGATAACGCATTGCCAAATGATAAAATTGATAATACATACTTGGGACGTAGCCAGGATCTTGTCTCGATCTAGTATCTCATTGGCATCGTCTCTATCAATGCTACTGATATTAGTATCGTTCCGTGGTGGTTCCAGATGTATCGTAAAGGATGCTCCTCTCATGTAGAGGATATCCTCCATAGAATCCTCGTCTTCAGGATCGGGATTGAGTTCGTCGTTCTCGATATCGTTCATGAGTTCACTGAGTTCGCTGGTCGACGGCGAAGTAGAGTTCAGCTCTGAAAAATAGAAATTTTTTTTTTCAAAATGTGAATAATTTTATATATTTTTTGTTGCCTCATCAGTATCTCTTCCGTGTAACAATCTTATGAAATTCATGATACCGACGAGAAGAGAAAATTATTGATAAGGGTTCTTTGATAACGCGAGGTTATCCTCGCAATTATCCAAAGAGCATTATTCAATTGGCAATGTTTAAGCGTGAGATTCGTTGAGAACGTGCTCATTTCGCACGATAAAATACAGAGGTAATTAATACCGAATAGACATCAAAGAAATGAGAATTGCTGAATGAAACATTAGGATATGACGTATAAATATAGATATACCATGTATACATTCCAGTGATAATAATGAAGCTGGGTGACTATAGCGAGTATTTCTGCTTCGGCAATTTTGTACGTTCCCAATCCTCAAGTTCCTTGTATCTCGCAAGGATGTAAAGAAATCGATATCAATTTTACACTTTGATGCCTTCGAGTCACTATTAGAACTTTGACCTGAATCACTGATAGCGCTAGGAATAAAATCTTAAATTTCATGATTCGTACGTTAATCGAGCAGCACGGTATCTCCTTGTTAGATAACAGAAAAAAACCCAAAAAGAATCTCGATCAGATATCCCAAGTAGGTTTACCACCTGCCAAAACAGAGTAGCGTCCCCGGCAGCCTTCTTGGGGCAGCGAATAAAAAAGCTGGGCATTAAATCAGTGTCGGTATAAGAACGAGGATTTAGTTCCTGGTAGCTAAAAAAAAACAAGCTCAAGGTCTCTTGCGCTACGTTGAAACGACGTATTGTAGTTGCTAGTAGGGCAAGGGGCGTTCCATTTCTAGCTTTAGAAAGATTGCAGCTAAGGTGTGAGTAAAAGGTCGAGGTTACGTAGTACTACTTCAGTTGTGTAGAAACAAAAAAAGCAACAGAAAAGAACAGCAGAGCCGAGGGGTAAGAAAAAAAGAAAAATTGAAGAAGAAAAAAATTAAAGCTCTCGAGACCTACCAGATACGCGTAAGACACGTGACCCTGTGTCTTTGGTATACCTAATTCAATTTAAAGTGACTTTAGGATCAATTAATCTACGTCAGGAACGTCGTCGACGAGAGACCTCTCTTGCCCGAAGACAATGCAAAGGATTGAGGATGAGTTGCGCCCCACCGCTTCTAGCTGGAATTATTCTATTTCAGCTGAGCACAAAGCTATACTCCGACAAGGTTATTAAATTTTAAGTGGTGAGATTACCTCTCCCCCCCATCCCGCCCCACCACACCTAATACCCTTTACGAAACGTCCATACTGCCATCCCTCCTGTTTCAGCAAATTGCCCATATTGCCGTTCGTCATAAAATGACGTAACGTACAGTAAGTACCCCGTGAAGTTGACGTCGGTGTGTCGTTACAACGCTGAACTTAGCCAAATGTCCCCAGCGTCTCCCGGCGTCACAGGCTGATCTTGTGAATTCTCTGGAGTCCTTGCAAAATTTCAATCTTTCCGGAAGTCGTCAGCCGGAAGTGCCCTACTGAACGGTATCAACGGCACCGTAAAGGCTCATTCAAAAATGCATGACCTCTTTTGAAAAGAACAAAGGATTCTTTTGTTTCTGTCGTTGAGTAATGTCGTTCAGTATGTTACACGTAAATTAAAGTTTTCACACACGTGGGTACCGGGGGAGGGATAACAAATAATGATGTAAGATGAAATTAATTTAATGAATTTATTAACGGCCAAGGTTTGTGTATGTCGCAGTTGTCTTCTGTCTGTCGCCCTCAACGCATCTATCTTATTCTTTATTCGAGCAGAAACTAACCTCATTCAACAGAATCACACTTATCCATAGACTTTAGACGAGGCACGAACCCTGTATAAATTGACCGCGCGTTGGATCTGCCTGTCTTATGTGCGCTGACGTGTTAAATGCCTTCAAATCTATCCTTAGCTAAACCTACGGACTTAATACTCGAAAGGTCACGAGGGGGGTCCAGTCGGACTCCACACGATACGAATTGTAACAGCAGAGGGCAGGCAGCTGCACGCAGACCCAATTGGATACAAAAGATTTTTTCTGAAAATTCTGTCAGACGAGAGGAATTTGGGTGCGAATAATATCTTATTGCAGTATATGTAATTTTACATTGGTTTAAGCTAAGCTTGGTTAGGTAAGGTTAGGATAGGATGAAATTTCCTAACCTCGGGAATTGAATTGATTAGTGGATTAGCATGCCGACTGAACAGAATATTAAATGTATGAAAGGGCTCTGCTAGATAAAGACAGCTTATAATATCTTTAAATGACCAGAGGAAAATCCATCGTGAGGCAAAAATTCGTATTTGTGTCCAATAGGGTCTGTGCGCAACTGGGCGTCATTCTTGTAACAAAGGTAGGCAACGCGTATAATTCTAGGGTTAATTAAATATTTTGGTTACGGTTCTTGGAACTTAAAAAAAAATAATTCGAACCTCC
The DNA here is from genome assembly GCA_031763665.1 of Calameuta haemorrhoidalis. Taxonomy (NCBI): domain Eukaryota; kingdom Metazoa; phylum Arthropoda; class Insecta; order Hymenoptera; family Cephidae; genus Calameuta; species Calameuta haemorrhoidalis. The sequence continues at coordinate 459 of JARPRH010000127.1, read as the reverse complement.
AATTTATTTCCTTTGTTCTCGTCAATGCCAACAAAGTAAAAACAGTCGATTTCCACGCTATGGTACATGTAAGCAAATGCATTCGTATAAGGTAGTTATACAAGTAATACAACATTATTCTCCATTCATTGTTAAAAAAAAACATTTAATACTCTTGTATTGTTGTAACTCATTATTGGCCAACACAATGTTTCGACAATTCTGTGATATTTTCTCTGTCAACATATATGGTACATGGTAAATATAACGGAGCTTGATGAAATTTCCGGATAGATCGATCCCACATAAGAATAGCCCAAGCATATAGCGTCACATTATACGTGGTACAATATGAGTAGATAGAAAAAGCGTGGAGGCCGTGGAGACCGTAGGGTTTAAAGGAACATTAGACGACCCTATAAAAGGGTTCACTAAAACGAGGAGTGAATCCTGAACTCTGTCCCTGGCCTAACCCATCTA
>JARPRH010000126.1:624436-637858 GCA_031763665.1 Calameuta haemorrhoidalis | reverse complement strand
TTCACACTGAGTTCCCTCACAGTGTGTACCTAAATGAGTGACCAGAGATTCATTGTTTAAAAACCATTTTTTACATATGATGCACTGTATCTTGCAGAATTTAGATTGCTGAGGATTTATGCCAAATAAGTTATATCGCCCAGGATCATCTTCGTTCATTGAATTCACTGTATCTCTTGAGGTAGTTGAATCAAGATAGGCTTGCTGGAATTCGGAATCGACCAGGTATCGATGCAGTGAGTTGTCTTCCTTCTCACATAAACTGGTGTCAATGACCTGCTGTGGCCAATGGTGATGAATATTGTCCTCGTTCTTTATTCCTAGTTGAACCTGCTGACATAAATTCTGTCATTTATTAATTTATTATTTGAATCAACATCTATACGTTTTTTATAACTAACCAAAATATTTATACTATTATACAATATTCATTATTTCATGATGAAGTAGTTAATAAGATATTAGAGAAAGAATGTTAGACAGTTACCATTTCTTCAGATAAATCAACTTCCTGATTCTCGATAGGTAGAAATACCTTTTCGAAGCTCCCTGAACAGATATCATCCATATAATTTGGATCGAATCTAGCTCCAGGTTCTTCTTTAAGTACAACGCTTACAATGTTCTCAGCCTTAAAATAACGGGCAATTTAGAAGCAAGAGAGGGATATGCTGTTTCACTTTGATGATGCTTACCATCACCTGTGCCTCTAAACTTAAAGCATCCATCGGTTCGTCTTTCACTGTAAAATCTTCCATTTGCTATGCACCTACCTATAAAAAACAGACTAATAAGATATATTTCCATGTTAAAACAATTGCATTTTGTATACGTTTTAAATATACCATGACGTTTGATGTTTGTCATTACAATAAAACAAACTGATCTAAGTAACGTAACCTCAAGCGTTTGAGTATTGCCATGTAAATTATTTATGATTACATCTCTACGAATTTTCGGAGATTTAAGTTTATTCCATTAGAACTAGTTGAAATAGGGGATAATGAAAATTTAAATTTTCACTAATCTCTATCAATACTTACCATTTAAGTTACATATTTGTCCATTAACTATATAAATATACATAGATAGTAGGCACGAATTTCTTGATTGCCATGGTAGATAAAACTATGTGGCGGTAATTTAATAGTTTGCAATAAAATTCACAATTTATAGTTTTGAGTGCATTGCAATGTCTTATTTGATTTAACGTTTGTCGAATTTACTCATTGTTTCATTATACAGAATTCTTGAACAAAATCTATCGTTATAATCTCACAGAATTTTCTATTTATCATCCATTGATATAAAAATGTAAATAATAAAATCCGTACAATTATTAGGCGAATAGATGAAAGACAGTTTCATTTACTTCCACATTATTTTCCTCTTTCGTTCCTTTTGCTTCCTTTCCTTATGGCTGACTCCTCCAATGAACAGATGTGCCAGACCAAATTATTTTCATGTTTCTCTTTTAAAGGGTAGTCCATGGACCTTTTATTACCGTGTGGGTAAAATGTAAACGAAAATCGTGAATGTAAACCCATGCACACCACATGAATGGCTGTTATACTTTCCGTGCGGGTTAAAGACTTAATAATTCATTATTATTGTGAAAGCAGCCTTATATTAACTGAAAATTCGCTGTGAATGGTAGCTTCACGTACAAAATGTATTTGATTGCGGCAAAGCAGCCAGCGCCATCTGTCGTGTGAAAAAGTAGATAGACGCGACGGCGGCGGCGGCAGAACTAAAATGAAATGATCTCGCTCGCCCTCTCAATATGCCCTGATCTCATACAGTAATCTTTTTGATTTCGGTGACAATCGATTAAGAACTCTCGATTCCTATAATAAATATACCAGTAACTCTTTCTCATGTACATATATCAGTTTATAAGATATTTTATTGCAAATACAGGTACAAGTTTTCTCTCGGGTAAAGAGATTCGGTGGGCCGTGACCTGTACAGCCGGTTGCTTGTACTCGGCGCGAGATTCGACCGAACCTCGTGACACCTAAAACTTTTATCGCTGTATCTAATAAAGCTCATGCTGATACATTTATAACAAATAAGAATATTTTTATAGCTCAGATGCATATACTCGAGAATAAGTCTTGTACTATGCCCAATATAACAATCATTATCAGAAAATTCTTTTCCGGTAGGATATCAGATAAAAAGACCGAAGCCAATATGAATATTGAAGAGACCGACCATTCGTATTGGTAATGTGAAAAATAATTGCCATGGCACAGCTGAAGAATACTGTGTGATAGAAGTCAGTGGAAAGTTTTACAAAAAAAAAAAAAAACAGTGTTATCATAAACGGACATAAGGAAATATGAGAAGATTAAACCTAAAGTCAATGGCTATGTGTGTGTTAACCAAATTATAAAACGGTTCCAGTATTTGTATTTTGCCACGTCAACAGGATAGAATCACTTTGTTAGACATTTTATTTATTGATCACATTTATTCTGGCACTTGGCCCTCTACGAGGGCATAAAGCCATAAGGAACATGAAGAAGAAGAAGAAGATCACATTTATTTCCCGATTATTGGTATTCGAGATACAGGGTACAATGGTAGCTTACTATAACGAAAATAATATTCGGGTATTTATTGTTGCCTATACCCCGTAGATTTTCCAAATGTTTCCTTTCAATGTATTACAGCTTCTGAATAGTCGCCCTTGGAGAAATATTTCCTGTAATTAGTTTTAATCAATTTAATTTTCACGTTCTGTTTCCGATTTTTTAATGAAATTATTTTATATTATTTCTTGTGGTCTGGACTTACTGATAAATAAATGTTGGAATCATGACGATCAGCACTGTAGATAATTCAGCTGCTGTTACGAGAAGAAGAATAGAAGCTTCGCTAAGTCCAGTGGATGCACGAGTTGTGTCATTTTTAGAAATGCCTTTTATCTGAAATATAAATATATTTTTATGATTAGTTTTTGTTTAAGTACAGGGTTATTCGGTAGAAACGCACCACATGAAGTTAGTGCTCCTATTTGAGTTTTATAGTAAAATCATGTTCAGCTGGTACGTTCGAGTTAAATAACCTGGTGTAGGCGTAATATAAAAACCGTAAATAATCTTTATTACGATATACAGACAACTCTCGATTCTGGCAACAGGTCGGAATTTACAGTGGCGAGATTCCTGGCAGCGTACGCTCAGCTCTTTTGCAAACTGCATGACTTCTCTCTAGCGTTCGACAGGATTGGGAATAAGCAGTATGAACTGCTATATTAGTAGATTGTGAGACGTTCGCGCACGAGAACATTAAACCTTAGATTTTACTGAAAGTATCAGTTATGTTAAAAAATTACAATTTTAGGTTGAAAATAGTGTTCATTGAGGCAATGCCAAGCTGGTTCAAGGATTTTCAAAGTAGTATGGTGATTATAATAACGATTATATCCTCAAAATGGTGGAACCTAAAACTATTGACTTTACATATGTATATCTATATGCTGCACCTTATGCGGGCATTAAATTTCTATATAGTTATTCAAACATAATGTTGACAAAATGCGTAAAATATTTTTCATTAACGACATGTTTATCGGTCAGGACTATTTTTTTTAAGGTTTTCACAAGTAACAACAAAAGTAAACTGTTGCAGTTACTCTAGTGGAGCGATCACTTATGGGGAGTATAAACTAATAATAACTCGGAGTGTTGGAGTGTTTGGAGTTTGTTTTCCTCAAATTAATTCAAATTAATGATATAAATACCAGATTTACTGCATACTGAAAAATGTGCTATATTTAATTTAACTTTTCTACTTTTAATATTATCGCATAAGGAATGTGTTTGTTTGTTCGCATGGGGCTGAGAAGACCCCATTTTGTTATTGAAATATATTGATGACCAATGCAAAAATATTATTATGCACTGGGGAACATTTTTGTCTATATATAGTGCTAGAAAAACTAATTTGTTTTCCGCTCACATTCATTGCCAATAAATAAATAATATCGGAAAAGAAATTACTTTAGTAGTAGTGCAAAAAAAATCACTTGATCAATCTTCTTAGGTTTTAATCACATTTTTTGCTATCTCTTCTCGTTGTATATTGAATAACAGAATGTTTTTAACACCTGACGACCCAAATTTTGGACGGTATAAGGTTCAAGTAAAACCAACCACTAACATTGATTTCCCCTTCTTACAATTAGTTTTATTTGAACCCTTCGAAAAAAGGTGAGCTAATCGGTAGCGTCAGTTATTCAGTGACTTTTCTAGTAATTTACGGTAATTTGTGTTTTTCTTGTTACTCTGGGCATCGAGTGCCCCTGTGTATGTACCTTTAGCGGCTTGGCCGGAATATTATGAAACTAATATTTCTATCAAATGTGTCGTGATAAAACAATAATACAGTAAGTGCACATAAACATATTTAGCGTTAAAGGTTATTATTAATTTATTTATAAGTTATAATTATGGTTTTCGAAAGGAATCAAAAAATGAACAACATAGCATTTAAGTATTACGCTTCTGCTTTGTAATGAGTTTTTTATTTTTTTTCTTTCCGTTAATTAGAACTGGGGATATTGTATTTTGATAAAAATTGAAAATTGCACTTTTTTTCAAATATTGACTTAATTATCTGGATATCTGGACTTAAAAATTATTAAATGTAATTGAACCGATATTCATTTTACGGAGAATCACAAACTTTTAATCGAAAAAAAAAATTGCTCTAAGTTAACTAAGAGTGTAGTCATTAAAAAGCGATTGGGCACTTACGGCTTGTTGTATCCGTGTATGAAACTATAGGTTTACCCGTCAAGGGTTAATTGTAGAATAGAAAATCTGTACCTCATTTGCTGTTGCGATATGACAGGATATAAAGCTGAAAACGATGCAAAACCAAAGGATTTTCACAACAACCATTTTGATGCAGAGTAGAGCAGAAACTTGCGTACTAGTGACTGTCTTTTTGAATATAGTATTGTTATCATTCAGGATTGCTGCCAATCCGGTTGATAACACGAATATAACTAACATATCGACGTTATTCGAGGTTTCCATTATCGCCTTAATGCAATAGCGTAACTAAGCTGGGAAGGCACCCGTGGTATAATTTCAAAATTTCATTTTTTTAAGAACCAGAATGTATTTCATTAAGAAAATAAAATTTCGGTATTGAATTATGAAATATTAATCAAATTTCAATAACAGCAAATTAAGTTCTCCTGGCAAATACTGTGTCACACATAATGCATATGTTAGTATTTCCCACTCATCTGCATAATGTCCATGTAATAGCGATATTGTATTGATTTTGTGAAAATTAAAGACAAATTACAACTAACATTTATATTGCACGTAATATTGTTTTTGCTGGGTGATTAGCGAATATTTAGTAAAATATTAATTTCCAGAGCAATAAAATCCCCGTAATCGCTGGATTTAGGTTCAAGAAAAATGTCAGACATATTGCTAATCTTGAATGCTAAAAAAAGAATTTTGTATACATGTATGGGTGTTCACTTCTACACTCATGCACATTGGACAGCATGATTAAGTAGCAGAGGCATAAAAGATAAGAATGCATATTTCGAGATGATTACTATGAAAATTTGTGATTATTAAACTATTAATATTGAGCTTAGGCTATTTCAGGCAAAATTCCGCACCACATTTATTTCTGCTGTCACCGTAGCCATTGCCCTCATTGCTTATATTTGCTTTTACTGATATTGTTAACATTCATAGAGCCCGCTTACTAATTATCAACTGTAGTCGTAGGCAAATAAATATTTTTACTGTCCGGGTATATTTTTTTATAAAATTATAGTTCTCAATATAGAACTTTTTTGTACATTGTAACGTGGTGTTACAAAGCCGGAAGAATTCCGCCCAGAAATGAACGGAAAATAAATTAACAGAACTTATCAGGATAGGCAGTAGGTTCGGTGGCACAGTGGTCAGTGCCCTGGATTGATTGCAGTCTGCAGGTATCGGGTTCGATTTCCGACCAAAACTCCTAATTTTTTGAAAATTCTTAACGCTTCCTTGTGACCGTGGATAAAAATTAATTACAGCGGTATTCGTTACAATATATGCATTCTTTTTTAATTTACGATTGTAAATGCATAGAACGCTCCCACATGTTTCATGCCGGAGTGTCTCATAGGAGCTTGGAATATGTCTCATGTGTCATGTTATATAATAGCATATTAGTAGGTTTATCGGCTAAAAATCAGAAACGTGTATCGCATCCCTACAGTAGATTCCATACGTTAAAAAAAATTCAAAAAAGTTGCACAGACAGGAACTATACGAAATCTGCGAATAATAAAACTGTGAATGAGGAGATTTTATTATATTCTTAAAACGTCAGTAAATAAAAAATAGTAATAACATATTGGCAATTTTACAGATTTTTATTCAAGAATGCAATAGTTATGGTGTATAGGGTATTGTATAATTAGCACGTCCTAGATTAGAAAATTGTGATATTACCAACATGCAAATGTTACTTTGTATTTTTTGGGGATATTTATCATGGAAAAGAAATTTTTAATAAATTATACTAGTTTTTATTTTAATTATCACTTTTACTAAAGTTGAATGATTTTATAATAAGATATCAGTGGTTACTTTAATTATTGACATTCTTCATATTTTAACGTATATGTATCCTTGTTAGGAAAATTGTTAGTGAGGCAATTTCTCTTCAATTTATTGTTGCACCACTGATAGCTACGCAATCACTGCTTTATCTTATCGTGATTCTTCATTCTTATCATCGATTATATGAGTTTCTGTCTCTAGGTGCTCGTACGTTCACAGAATATTAAGGTATTCCCAATGATATTATTTCTACTATGATTCTCGCTTAAACAATAGCTTTCTTCGCTTTCAAAACGATTTACTTTTTCATTAAAAATAATTATTTTCACAAAATGGAACTGTTCACGCTGTTCATTGTTATTTATGATATAGCACTGGACGAGACGGGAATTCCTGACAATGCTAAATTACAAAATTTCAGGTGTCTTAAATGATTAAACTCTGTAAGATTAACAATGACAAAAGTATATTGATTATTAAAAAGTTTGGTGTCAAATAGACATAATGTAAAATTAGTAGTGAACAATGTAGTCAATCGGGGAGCATGTAGTTCGATGAGCGCCAAAATTCGGGGATCTTCTTTGCGTCTTATCTTTACTTGATTTCACCGTCGCCCACCCGAATATTTGCTGTTTTGATGCACGGTATGAAGTAGCTGACGTCTTGGGTCCAGAAAAAGTGAAAAAGGATGCTGCGTTCCAGATTAGAAAAGAAAGTCAGGCACTGCGAATGAAAAATATAAAAATTAGAGAATAAGGTTTGTGGAGTCGAAGAAAGTGATTGAAGAATAGGATGCACGTGGGAAGAATCTTGCGTAAGAAACATATTAACGCTTAAAAACTACTTGGGTCCATACGGATCTGAAGGTAGACAATTTTTTTTGGAACTTCAAGCGTTATTTGAGTCACGTCCCTGTTCCTGCCGTTGATTCTCCTAACTCGTCAGTGCCTACTAAACAGCAGTAAGAGAAGAAAGTGCACACGTGTTGTTTTCGGAATGCACCCGATTATGTTACACTGTATTTTTTTACACGGTTTCAATTTAACACGGTCTGGAAATGATGACTTAACGTTTGAAGATATATGTAGATGAACTGCTGATTGATAAAGTTTTCAGTGAAGACGAAGTAATACGACTTGCTTTAGAGATTGTTGTGTTACAATTGTTGGATCCGGAAAATCCAGCGACGCAAATGGAATTTGTAATAAAAGGGATGATTCGTTGGTTCGGTCTACTTAATCAGCAGGTCCACGTGTTAATACAAAACCTATCGAGTTTTATGGTTCAGAGTTGTGATAATCTGTCAAAATATATCTTCGAGGATCAGGAAATATTTTATTTTTCAGTAACTCTTAAGGTAGTTGTATCGTGCTTGTTAGGTACGAAAATTTTTTTTAAATTTTAGGACTGTAATAATTATATTTGAAGAATATTTTGTTATTAAAAAAAAAGTAATCTGCCGTCTCTAATGTGAGTTATTTTAACATGTGAGGGATAGGAAAAACTTATTTATTGAGTATATTGTGAGAACGTTACAACGAATGTGGATAAAAATTGCCTGACATATGGAAGGCTATTGGAACAATTTTTAGAATTTTTTTCAACATTTTTTGACGTCTCTTTACGTAAATAATTTCGGTTGAAATTCATAAATATTTGGCGTGATCGCCGTATGATGGGGACGATAGCGAAGACGCGGCAACGTCACGTAGTCAGAAAGAGAGAGAGTACACAGCCACCGTAGTAGCAAACATATCAAATTTATCGTAACATTTGATAATTGTTTGATATTAATTAACAAGCTCAGATTTGAAATTCATTGAGATCAATTTGTTAATTAATATAGTCAGGGGTATAGTATACTTACGGATGAAGTGATTTTTGAACTTCTTATACGAAACGCAAAACCTTATATAGGCTCTATATAAGCGAATTGGTTCTTCATAAATTGAACTATGTTGTTTAGTATTTTCTTATTTTTTGTTACTGTTGGTTTGTCGTTGTTCAGTTTTTCTGACAATAGTTGCACGATTCCATTATCTCCATCACTTTCGTGCGCGTCCTTCAACTTTTTGAAATTAATTCCAGCCATAGCAATTTTTTTTATCATTCCTGCGCTTATGACACCTTTCAAAGGACTTAAGGATAGCCTCAGGCCAGGTAAATTCTGCAGTCGAATGTTATGAATCAAAGCGCACTTGAAAGGTTCACAGGAGAGAAACAAGTTTTTCTGGGGAATCAGTCGTGTAGATAACTGTTGAAGTACTTTGACATCGTAAGCACCCTCGTGAAAGTTGCCTTTAAGAGAAAGAAAGTCGTTCGCTAATTTGGAAAGTTGGAATTGTCCTTCTCCTTTTCTGTCAGGAAAGAGTTCTTTGAACAGTGGCAATGTATCAACGAAACCATGTACAATTTTTTCGAAATCTGAAGTCATACCATATTTTCTTAAAGCTGGAAGTAAGAAACGCTTGTCGAATCCTGCATTATGGGCGACAAGTATACAGGATGTGGACGAAAGGTTTAAAAATCGCAAAAATGAACGGAGAGCATCTTCAAGAGGAATTGATTCCACTTTTTCGCCACGTAAAAATAAGTGCCCGTTATTATTTACTAAACCTGTCACTTTAGAAGCATCAATTGAAACACTTTGTGTTGGACTACAGTATACGGTGAAAGTACGCTGTTTGCATTGTGCTGCAATTTGCAAAATCTCAGCACAGTCTCCAAATCCTGATGTCTCAAGATCGAAGTAAACGAGTTCGCAGTGATTTTCTGAAGTCAAACAAACATGTAAGGTATCATTCATGAATTGGCCATCGAGATGAAGATCATCAACTTTTTCAGAGAATTCTTCAAATCCACAATTCGATTTATATCGTGTTCCTTCTGTCCTCTCTGTTTTCTTCCTGAGACTTTTTTCAGTATCATTTCTTGCTCCCACTATCCTTGTATTGTCCACTTTTTCGGCATACAATGCTGTATGCCTACCAGGTATTAGGTTCAATTTTGTTTCCACCTCCAACAGATGTTTGTGACCGTCGTTCTCCGTACAAACAACACTTGCTAAGCGTACATCAGCAGCTTCGCTTGTGCTCAAATTTTTATTTTTTAGAGCCTTGTGAGCCATCATATTGTTAACGCTCTCGTTGGCTTGACTCGAAGCTGCAACAGAAAATTTCTGCGCGTTGTTTGTCAAAGTTCGAATTGACGGTACTACCGTTCGTTGTGGCAAATCGTGGAACCACGCGACGGTACTTTTGCACGGTTGTGTGACGTCGCTCTTGAGCGATGCTCAACAGCTGGCAACTTGGAAGTGAAAAGATTCTCTACAGACTTTTCCTTACTGCACTTAAAATCTGCTTTAGGCGCTAGATATTAGCACGTGTATTAATATGAAAATTTACAATTAATATGTTGTTATGCCGTTATGAGTTCTTTACGATCACAAGTAAATTATTGCACCGATTTGGAATAATATAAAGAACGATTATAGTTTATTAAAACTGGTAAGATGTAAATACGAAGATACAATGATAATTATTATTCGCGACTATGAAATACGCTCCAGGACTTCACTCTTAGCTCGGAACTTTACGAATGACCGTTGTGGCTCGCAAGATGCCTCTCATGGCTTTTATCTTAATATCTTATGCATAGGGTCAGCATTCGCCTAATGCTGACTTTGCGTCTGCAGCTTAACAATAGCGTGAATCCTATCATGGGGCATAACAATGTATAAATAACATTTAACTGAAGATAGTTTGAGAGGAATGAGTACCACTACTACTAGCGCTCGCTGTGGTGAAATGATGAAGTTTTAAGCGAGGCAAGTCGGCCCATTGACAGCTCCCTATATTCGCACCCAAAAATCTCGAAATTCGCTATACGATAACAAATCCCAGTGCTAAGATGTAAATTTGATACACGCAAAACTTTCCCTGCGTGCTCCTTTTTTCGATTTTCATCGTTGATTTTGTGCAACAGTGTGATAAGTGTTGGGTAGGGAACGGCAAAGAAATCGTCGTGGCGCCATGACACGTTTCTAGGCAGCCACTGTCGATATTTACTTTTGTTTTATATATTTTCTAAGCAATGATTCAAAAATTGGACTCCGCAGGGAAAGTCTTTTTGTCGGATGGCTTCAAGTTGGTGCAACCAATTGAGTATCATTGCTTTGTAAAAGGGCATCTTTGAGTGCAAAGCGGAGATGAGTAGGGCGATGCACAACGCCCTGTTGCGGCCACAAATTGGGCCCGACCCATTGAGCAAGCTCAGCGGACGAGGCGTAAGGGCAACCCCCGACACCATGATCTATATGTGTAGCGGTTCTAACCCGGTGACTAATCTTATACGACTACTCGAATGAATATGCTCGACCCGACCAAAGGAATATAACAAACAAGACAAGCACAGTGGAAAGTGAGTGGGAACAAAGTGAAACGAGAATACAGAAGGGAAGATAGAAATAAAGAAATTAAGAAATAGAAAAGTAAGGAATAGGGGGTATTAAAAGTAGAGAAAAAATAATGAAAGAAAAAAATCAGAAAGTAAAGAATGAAGTATAAAGAAATAAGGAAGTAAAGAAGAAATAAATATAGAAATAGAAGAAGGTTGGAAATGAATGTGAGGGGTGTTTCCAAGAGACCAGTATAGGAGACCGGCTCGAAGAAGAATGACAGATCCGAGTCCAGGCACTGCCTCGAGCGCTGCTCCCCACTCTCCTCCTGCTATCGCTCGCCGAGCCCTGCGCAAAGAATTTGCGCGAACCAATTTTGGGGAACTTTCATTACTTTTAAATATGCTTGGCCACACTTTTCGACTTCTAAGTGTCAATATTTTAATTTATTGATTTAATTAATTATTTTAAAGTTCCAAACACCTAATTTATTAACATTTCAATTTGAACGTAATTTATTTTCGATATTCTACAACTTTAATTCAATTTTTATCTACTCCGTATATTCTGCGAGATTTTGATTTAGCCTCAATTTTATATTTGGAATAAATTTTTAAGTAAATCAAGATCCAATAATGTTTAGTAGTATTTAAAAAATAAATACATAAATAACACTTTCTTAAAAATGTCTTAAAAATGTTTCAACAATAGGATTTTTCAAAAGTTCTTGAGAGGTTCTATAGTTCCCGGTTTCGTTTTAAGGGTTGCTTTGGGGACCGGCGGTGAGTAGCGGAGAACCTTTGTCCGCCAAGCTGCACGTTCGTGTTAACGTTTAGCTCAGCTACGACGGGATTCGCATTGTCGACGGAGGCGATGATCACGTCTTACTTTCATACTCGCCGTTACGATTTAGCGCCATGATTTTGGTATCGCCTAAGATTGTAACGTTGTGTATCTCCTTACTCATCTCTGTTGTGCATGTCCGTACTCATCTGTGTTGTGAATCTCCCTACTCATCTCTGCTTAGTAAGGATTAGTAAGGATGCTAGGCCTGTCAAGGTGTGTAGATGTTTCATTTAGTTTTTACAGAGAATTACATGGTTCTCTTAAACGTTATAACGACTGTGACAATTTGCTTTATTAGAGAAGAAAATGTCAATTCATTGCCCCTTACTTAAATTAACAATACTTAAAAATACTATTAGACTTCTATGCCGATATTGGACGGTTTCCCTTTTTTAATCAGAAGCTGTTCATCATTTAGTTTTGGAGGTTCAGTACGTGTATGCCATACGTACACCTGTCAAAAAATAAATAAACTGTGAACGTAAAGAAAGAAATATAATAATCTAAATAAAATATTCTATTACCTTTGTACAAAAATCAGCTAAAGGTTCTAGATGTCCAATTCCTGGAATCATTTGTCTTAATATTTCACTTTCCTGATAACCACTTTGAACCGCAAATGAAAACCAGGCATTTTTATGCTCAAGAATAAGCCTTAAATTTATAGCAAATCCTGCCATATCCAATGGAAAAGGTCTGTCTGGTTTCCACACAGAATTAAAACCCAGCACCTTCCTCGTAACATTATCACAAATAGGTTTCTCAACCATTAAGCCACCGACAAGGCCAACAGGCCAAACACCAACTGTTTTAATTTTCTCCATCTGCAAAATATCATTTAAAAAGTGCATCAACATGGTTCTTTCAAAAAAACTAAGTAATCACAATCATCGCATGATGAACATTCACACCTGTAGTTAATAGCACATCTTATTACCTCTCTAAACAATTTAATGGAGTAAGTATTATCATCATCAGCAAAAAAAACTATTCCATTCTCATCCTGAGTCAAGCTTTCCCTTATCCACCTAAGAGCGGCATTCCGTTGTTCGACTCCACGCGGTTTTTTCCAATTAGGATCATTCTTGCCTAATTTATAATTCGGAGGTGTCGACACATTCAAATGCGTGTACGCTAATCCGCTCTGCGCCAAAAAATTCGTCACCAAATCCGTTTTCTTTATAGAGTCCTCTACAATAATCCAATGGAAATTAGGAATGTGTAAAAACGTCTGTGCCAGACGTGTCAACTCTGCCTTTTGAACGGGTCTAGCGAACGTTGGCGTTATTGCATATATGGTAGGTCGTGATTTAATATCCTCAGAATTCCCTTCAAGCTCATTCATTATGGAAATCATTTTTGTCCGCACATCCCTCTGCTCGGATATAGTTTTTTTCAATTTTTCTTGTAATGCCTGCCATTTGTGATGCTCTTGGTAATCTGTAAAAAAATATTCAAGTATTAGTTCAAACTTATGCGCCCTTTAAGAACGGTAACTGAGCACTGCTATTGCGCAAATGGTCTCGGACGGCGTATTCACATAGGTACCGCAATCTTATAATGTCAAAACAACGGGTACTA
>JARPRH010000126.1:601041-618656 GCA_031763665.1 Calameuta haemorrhoidalis | reverse complement strand
GCATTGGCACGAGATACCCAGCACATTTCTAAACTCTCCATATTCTGATTAGAATTGAATCGAGTTTCCTTCATTTTGCCAGTGTCAACGACAAATACGCAATCGTCTATTGTTACAGAAGTTTCTGCTATGTTTGTACTCAACACAATTTTTCTAACACCCTCTTTCGTTTTTCTGAAAACTAAGCTCTGTTCCTCGCTGGACAAAGTGGAATGTAATGGTACCACAACGAATTTTCCAGTTTTTGGTGATAAAATTTTATTATCACATAATGAATCCCTTAGTGCAATAATCTCTGCAAAACCAGGTAAAAATACCTGAAAATTTATATCGTTACTGTAGGTCGATTCATAACAGAAATATTACATACGGTACTATAGTATTTTACCAAAATTGAGCCTGTTTTAGGATATTCATGATCCCCATTAACAATCCACTCCAAAGTACTTTCCAACAAATCAAAATTAATTTTTTCATGGTCCATTACGTAAAGATTTTTATAAGTACGTTTAGAGTATCCTTCATATCGTCCAAAAAGTTGGGCTAAGGTCAAGTTGTCATCGACAACATTATCTCTTGGTACGACACTGGATAAACTCTCAACATCTGCAGACTCCAAATCAATTTCTAGTTGCTCCAAGCCGCCTTTAATTTTACGTGTATATTTTGAATTCTCTTCGAGAACAAAATTCGTTCTTTCAAGGATATCCTCCAGAAAGATTTGTTCGACAGGGAATGTTCTACCAGGAATATCTATTACGGGAACATTTCCAAAGTAAGTTGAAAACGCATCAGCTTTGAGAGTAGCACTCATTAAAATAATTTTCAAATCTGGTCTCTTAGGCAGCAATTGTTTTAACAACATGAGCAAAAAGTCACTGTAATGAAATAACATAAGTGAAATGTAATCAATAATCAAACACTATAATTTGAAAGTACTATCTTCTTTGGTATATTAGTACCTTTCAGCACTACGTTCATGAACTTCATCCACTATGATGTGAGTGACTGACTTTAGTTGTGGATCACTTGAGAACCTTTGTAAAAGTATACCTGTCGTACAAAAAGTCAACCTTGTCCAATTGGACATTTTGTTTTCCAGACGGATTTGATAGCCAATTGTATTTCCTATACGCTCATCCCTTTCTGCTGCAACTCTCTCAGCAACACCTATTGCACTTATTCTGCGTGGTTGAGTACAAATTATTTCTACATGAGGTTTTGATTCTTCGTGTCTATTTACTATCCAGTTATCCAATACAAATTGAGGAACCTGTAATATATTATCGTGAAATCTTATACGCAGCATAAGAATAAGTTTTAATTACCTGAGTACTTTTGCCGCATCCGGTTTCACCGGAAATTATAGTGACTGGGTTTTCATCTATTATTTCTAATATTGCATTCATACGTGACCAAGCTGGCAATTTTCTTCGCACTTCCTTCATTTTTAGATATCTTGGATTTCTTTGCTTTTCCATAAACTTGTGTTGAATCTCATCATCTTGTTTCACTATTTCTTGCCAAGGAATATCGTTACGATCTCGACGACGAGTAGAACCCTTCTCATAATGCGTAGGGGCGTCATTGCCTTCATCCTCTGATGATTTCGGAAACAGAGGATCATCCTTGTCTATGAACTGCTCTTTATTTTCCTCCAAGTATGATTTTATGTCGTACTCATTTTCTAAGAGTGAGATTATTGAGAATATTGATGGAGTTCCATCAATGCAAAGTTGCTGTGCCTCATCGTAAAGCCTTCTTGCTATCCTAAGGCATTCTATTTTTGGATACGTTGTTTCATTTTTAGAGAAATAAAGGTATGGTGGTTCATAAGGATACATGCAACCTGTTTAAAATGATCATTTAAAAGTTAATAATCAAACCAATAAATATTTTAAATAAAAATTTAGTCACTCACCTTCAGGGAATCTTATTTCCAATGTAAAATATGGATCTTCTCTAACTGGTTCTGGTTTTACTGGTTCTGGTTGTTGATGTAGAAATTTACATTTTGGCCCAAATCGACATTTACCGTGTAAAAACAATCGGCATAGCTCTTTATTTTCTTTCTTAGGTTTTTGCATGGTCTTAGTCACTGGTTTTTTCAATAAGTAATTTAACTTTAGCTTAATTATCCATATTTGGTTTTTTATCTTCTCAGTGAACATGTCTCCATAAATTGACTCCAAAGCTAATTTTTCGTCATCTCTTCTTTCCAATATTTCGTTGTAATCCAAATCACCCAAATCTTCCCTTTTAGGAAGTTCATCAGTTCGATAATATTTACTAAATAATATTTCTAATGCATTTCCCATATGACCGCTTGCATGCATCAAAGCTTCTATACAATGCGAAGAATGAAAGCTGTAACATTGGAAATGTCAATAGCAATGGTTTTAAAAAACAAAATATAAAATACTATTATTTTGAGAAAATACAGTACAATACTACAAAACCTGTAGGTTTCTAGTTTGGATGTTGCAAATTGTCTTGTTATTTGCTCTTGAGTTTTTGGTGTTGTATCTTTAGATGAATAATCCAAAACTCCTTTTATTACTAAATTACCCCTTTCCATCCAATATTGCTTGCCCAAATTAGACTTTTTATTTTCAAACTCAGTGATATCAGCCATTTTGAAGCTCTATTAAAAACAAAAATATTATTAACATCATCGTGTTAGTTTTTACTTAATTTACATTATAATATATATATATATATACCAATCATATTTTAATTTATCATACTTGTACATACAGATCCATAAATATGTTTCAACGTTTCATAAAGTTGTTTCTCGGATTCCTCTGCTATTCTGAGAGTTTGCATTTCAACCTTAAGATTGGTTGAAGGTCGCGGAGAACTTTCTGGCTTAGAAACATCTTTAGTTGGTTTTTTGTTAGTATTTCTTGCAGACAAGCTAAACAAAAATTAAATTTAACTGTTGTTTTAAACACGACATAAAATAATGTATGACACTGAATTCTTTATTTCTTACATATTACTTTTAGATCCTTTCTTCTGTTCTAACACGACATCTTCCATCAATTGGGCACTAAGGTGATCCATTTTCTACAAATATTTTATCTTAACAAAGATAAATAATATATTTACTATTGAATTGTAACGCAAGAACGTCCTTTCTAAGAGGTTAGTGCCTACAAGCTGTTTTGGCCTTAACCACAGATCAG
Source organism: Calameuta haemorrhoidalis (assembly GCA_031763665.1). NCBI lineage: Eukaryota > Metazoa > Arthropoda > Insecta > Hymenoptera > Cephidae > Calameuta > Calameuta haemorrhoidalis. Next base: position 615,465 of record JARPRH010000126.1, on the reverse strand, counting down.
TGTGGAGAATGCCAATGAGTTAATGAGTGCCACCCGGTATAAAGCTATGCGTTTCATGGACAGAGATCAGAGATGAGTAGGAAGATGCGCAATGCAACGGTTTCAGGCGATATCAAAACATGGCGCTAAATCGTAGCGGCGAGTCGAGAAGTAGGATGTTGTGATTTTTGGTCCCAATTAAATCGGACCACTCCTTCGAAAATGACACCCAGAAAACGCGTGTGGTGGGCCCAGCTTGTTCCCTTTATATAGGCATATAAACATAAATCTTTATTTTCCCACGCTAACTACCCAACGGTCCTCTGCCCGCCAAACTATACGTTCGTAATCACGTTGAACTCGGCTACCACGGGATACGCATTATCGACGGAGACGATGATCACAAAATCCTACTCCTAAACTCGCCGCTACGATTTAGCGCCATGTTTTTGGTATCGCCTAAAACCGTAGCGTTGTGCATCTCCCTACTCATCTCTGGTTTTAGGTGATACCTAACAAAGCAGATAAAAGTCTAATAACACCATATCGCTGCAAACCGATTAAAATGATTTGCTAATGTGAGTTCAAATAATAAGCAGATACGGAGTGTGTACTTGGCATTATAATATAATTTTAATACTTTTTGTATTTTTAACGATAATGTAAGATATAAATGTCAGATTTTTTTAAACGGATGAACTCGTAGCCCTGCACTTTGCAAACTTTTTACATGAAAGTGTTTTTGTGGAGATTACATTTACCGGATTTAAAGAATACAATTTTATTTAACGTTCCAAATGTATTCAGAATATATAATTTATTTACGAAAAACGGCGAAAAGTTGTAAATAGTACATATATTTTGTATATATGTAAAATTTATTCGACGTTTCGCCCATAGGCACAGTGAGAAACATTTCTCTCTGGATTATTTGCTGGGGCGTTTGGGATAGTTATAATCAAATTAAGACCTTAGCTAGCCATCCACCTAGCTACTTGTCAGACCCACTCGAGACATAGGGTTATGTTTTTACACGAGGAAATATTGTTATTTCTACCGACGGATCACGGGTCATTGAAAATACAACCCTATGGGAGAAAATTGAAAAAACACTTTCCACCCACTATCTAGTAGCAATAGTAACAAGTAGATAGTATCGTTTTTATAATTGGCGAGCGTAGGCATCTATTTTTTAATCTAAAATTTGATTTTACTTACACGATAGATGACTGTGCTTTTGTATATCTATAATATTTTTACCAAACTTGATTAACGTATTTTGTTTGCTTTACGCATTTAACGCTCGATGCACACTTGATCGTGAAAAAGAACAACCGAACGTCGACAGCTGTCTGAAGTATAAATTTCTCTCGATCTAACCTCACTGAATTCCTTCCTTCCTTTCTTCCTCTATTTGCTTCTCATGAGATTGGCATTTGCAATTTAATGTATACGTATACGTGTGTAACAATACGTACTTAAGGAGAAATGTAGAATTCTGTCGTGACAAAGAACAATGGCTACACCCTTGAAAACACTAGGGAGTTTTAGTATACTTTCTTCTCGAGGATATCAAATTCATTTTTTGTTATTTGTCACTTTGTGTACTTTAGAAATTGCTTTTGCAAAATAAATCACAAAAGAAAAATCCGTTGACTCTGCCTCGGCAATACCCTACGCTTTTTCTAACGTAAATAAACATAAAAAATAACTCAGATTCGTGAGATTGAACAGTTAGCCAAGATCTTTTTGTTAAAGCAGACGGGATCGATTACTTATGCTGGTAAAATTGTCCATAGTTACTTTTGTAAATTTATCTTCTCTGTGTATTTTACAAGATTTTCGCGCCCTCGGTAGTCTCTACCTTCTACGTATCTACGTCGTATACACAAATAAAAACTTCGACTCAATTCAAAATTCAAAAAGCAAATACCGGTTACAGTATATTATTTACTTATACAGATCATCTAACCATCAAAGGGATACAACTTTGTTATGAAGGTACAAAAATTTTCTTCAATCAATAAAAATACGTTAAATATCATTCGGCAGCTTTCAATTTCCATGTGTCCAAATGTGTCCTAAAATGTTACCTATCACAATTCGCTATATGCATAAAAATATATAATATTAATTATTTGTATATATACGGATGAATAAGAGATTTAGAATGTGGGTACAACTGATTACCCTAATTTTTTTCGCTTGAGCAATCATAGTGAGTGGGTGGATGGATGGGTATTACAATACCATATTCAAACCGATAATTTTTCATTCCTTTTTGCGTGGGACCCTCTCCCCGTCCTGTGCTACATCTTTCTCAATCTCCGTGAGCAAATGAATAACTGGTACGAACCTACCTGGAAAGCCGCTATAGGCTATAGCTAGCTACTTATGCCGATATATAGTACGTTCTTTTCTCAAAGCCTATCTGATCGTAGGTTCGTGGCTCTCACAGCCAGGATATTAAGCTTAGATTAGGATCTTCGACGTTTCGTCCCTGTAGTAGATAAGAAGGTAGCTAGGTGGGTAAAGCTAGGTCTACGTACCTACTTACTCTTTCCACTTGGAGGCATTGAGTATACATAGAAGGGAGTTTCTACTATTCCCTATTTGAGTTCTATGTCAGTACCAGATTGGGAGATATATGCCAATCTCAAAATTCATTCCTCTCTTCTTCATTTTAGTGTCAGCTGCTCAAGATGGAAGTAATCGAGTGTATTGATAAGTACAGATAAATGACTTCTATCCAGTGTAACCCAAATTGACTATACAGTCGAAGTTCAAGAACAGAGTTTAGAACGCTAGTGATTTTTTTTTGCCGGGTGTGGCAACAGAAATTAGGTGAGAATTGGCCTGTCACGGGGCTGCTCCCTTTCACATCTCGATTTGTTTCACTTTGCGCTTGAGTCCCCGAGATTTCTTTTCCCTCTACGTTTAATCTCCGCTGCCCGGCAAAATCCCACCCATTAATTCCCCTTAGCATTCCGTACGACCGCCATTTCTCCACGTGCCAACCACTGCCCAGCCCATGAGGCGCGCTAATGCTCGGATGGCTGAATTTTGGTTAGCAACAAAAAAAGAAAAAAGCTCAAATAAAAAGCTAGATTGAATAATACCAACCTTCCGGTCTTCGTAACGATTGGCTTAATTCTTAATCTCGTTTCGCATCGTGAGATTTACCGGACGTTGGACGAGCATCCATGCACCAGAGCTTTGCAAGCTCTCGTCCGAGAGCGAACGGCAGCTTTCACGCTTCGGATATTCAATTACTCCGCGCGCACCCTTCCGTATACTTTAATGTATACTTTTACACGTAATGTAACGTTGGACTGAATTCCATGCGAGCATTTATTTGAAACTCTCTTAAGGTTGTAATTACGATTATAGTCTGTGCCGTTCGTGATTCAGGAAGCTACGTTTAAAAAATATCATTTTTCAAAAAATAAAATTTTTCATAAAATTTATATCTAACCTAGTCATCTGGTTTTATTAGGAGTGATTAGCAATTATGTTTAGATGTAAAGTCAAATTTTGTATTTTTTTATTATTTTCGGTTTTTTTCCCGACCAGAAAAATTATTACATAAAACATGATGCAGGTGCGTATGGCCACAAGTATAGCGACGTGCACGTGCTAAAGTAAAAAAATTTGTTTGAAAGTCCTTTTGGAATAAATTTGGAATTTTTTTTATGTATTATTCTTTCGTTACCAATATTTTCAAGTGTGCATCTGGTGTTGCTATAAGTAAGCTGTGGGAAGAGAAGGAAAAAAATTCGCACGTTCCCTATGTAATTTCCGAAAGTGGATTCCGTTTCCTAACCTTTGCGTAAAGGACGTCGTTGGCGTCGTCGTTGATCTCGTCGGTAACGTGACACGTTCTGCGCATACATACTTGCGTACGTATGTAACTACACGTATGTATATTCACAAAATGGTGGAAAAGTCAGGATTTATGATAAAACATTATGACGGTCGCAGGCAAGTCGTACGAATGAAAGATCGGTTGGAATCGAGCAGGAGGATAAGAAATAACGATCGATATCTAAGTGTCAGAGGTCAACATGTATCGAGTGTCGTATCCGAGCGTTGCGACGCTCGCGACTCCTGGTGTTATTCCTTCTATGAATATATATATGTATATCATATATATATTCTAGATCACTTCTAAGAAACGTATGATCCGAAACTTTTCAGTAGCTGAGATGGCAGACCTTCGTGTAAGTTCAGGAATTTTTATTAGATTTCTTAAAATATGGTTGCACGTGCCAAATCCTTATGACTCTGGTGAAAGATAGGGAAAATCGCGTACGACCTGTATACATATTTATATTATACGTTGAATGTTGGCTGTCTATTTATAATTTTAATCTTTGCTTTACAGGTGTCATCGATCGCAGTTAGGACGAAGAAAAAAATCTAATTTCACGACGTCTCGATGTCTTTACATCGCACACATCAAATGCAACGAGTAAAGATAAGATAAGCCTATTTTTGATTTTATAATCTATGAGAAGAGTAGATGTGCTATTTTTTTAGCACCTTAGTATAGTATGTGGTTATCAAATTGATCCATTAGTGGCCCTATTCATTATGCATAAATGAAAGTAATGGCCACAAATGGGATAAAGCTGCTTTAATCAACGGAAATGAATTCTTAAACAAATTTTATTCGAGTTTTGTTTAAAATTGTTTGAAGGGACATTTAAATAAATACTTTTATAATTAATTTAAAACTTTAATATATTAATAGTATTTAAAATTAATAAAAGCTTTGCTAAATGTGACCAAAAATTACATAGTGGCTACAAATGGCAGATGTACCGTTTACTTCTACCAAACTTTGAATTTAATTTTTAAACTACTATTATATTCCAAGCTATAAATTAGTATTGCATTGTATATGCGCGCGTCGTACTTATATTCGTTATTACTTGTTGCGAGTTAAGCTGACACAAAAAAACTTCGCCAAACAGAGATGAGACAGAATGCTCCCTGATACCAGGGAGGCGAAGGATGAGCTCCTATGATTTGCAGTATAATATTGTTCACTGGTTTGCTCCGGAATGCAGGATAGATTCCCTAATTGATTTTTGGAAATTATAATTCTCAAAAGTTTACCGCTCCTTGTCTTCTTTTGATGTCCATTTGCCGTTCCCACTGATTTGGATCAATTGTGCAGAATTGAATACGAACAATTTTCTATCTCTCTCTACGCAGCTTTCTTTATGACACTATTAGGCAGGAGCACCTTTTTCATATAAAAATCGGATTTATCTGTTTCGTGTCGGATGAACGTTGACCGAGGCTACTGAAAATAAGACGCGTCACGATATTTCCCAGTCACGTCCTAGTCAAATATAAAGGAAACACTGTATAATTTCTACTCAGACTAAAGCGAAAGAAAAGTGATGGATTATTGCGTGGCATAACCGATATAACATTCATAGGGTGTGATCGGGTTACTGTGTGTAGCGGATAAATAAAGGATGAAAAACAAGAGAAAGAAAGGAAGTCACGTGAAATCGACTCCAGCACCCTCGGGATAAAAGCGGCGGAAATAGAACGGGCAGACGTTTGCGACCACTTTGTGCGAGAACAATGATTGCAACGTGAAACGAACGTCAGTCCTTTCCGAAGCGTCGTATGGCATCGTGTCCGATCGACAGCGCCATCTACTTTGTGAGTCAAGGAAACGATTTCCGCAATATTGGCACGTACGACACATATATGTATATATAAGTGTGATTAGGTTTATAACATGGATAGTGTGGTACATTCTACATGTATACTCTGTGATACGAACATCTTATATTCCGTGGAGTATTCTTTTGGTAGATGGTCCCTTTCATGAGTGATATATGCCAAGCAATGGCAAACCCCGGAAAACCCTTTGTCATAAGAACATATACCTACCTCACGTCTCTATATTTGCTTCCAAGACATGAGGTGTACATTGACAAATGGTTGCCCAGAGAATACAATGTCACAACGTCGTTGAGGAATATCGTCGTAGAGTATATCTGGTTCTGAAATATTTGACGTCACTTAATAACCCGTTGCCTAGCAATCGAAAAATTTTGGCGAATTCGGTGTGAACATGGCTTTATGAACCTCAAAGTAAGTGTTAAACTTATAATTTTCTGAATCCGATGTAAAATCGATAAATGCAACTGTGCGGAATGCAGAGCCAGCGAACAAGAATGCTGGAGAACGAACCGGAGGTTGGAAAATCGGAATCCTTTTGCCAACTGCACAGCCCTACACATCCTAAACACACATGAAAAATCCAATAGATTTTCTTAATTTTTTGAGAGCGAATGCGGGAACTACACGACTCAGAATTTTCCGTACCAAATAAACAATGCAGCCATAAAAATGATGAACAGATAACACGGAAGCGTAAATCGAATTGAGGAACCTTGTCGGTTTCCCAAGACTGGTTTAACGACGGTCAATTTCGAGAACAAATCCTTCTGATCGGACGAGATCCCTTTAACCGATAATTACTATCCCTTTCCTCAAGTCGTCCCTTTAAACCACATCGAGAGCGTCTATTCGAAAATCGGTAACGTAACAATTCAGGAGATTCTCCACGGCTGCTCCCCCTGGGCATAGGGCGTCAACAGGGTCCAGCATCCACAACTCACCCAGGAGGACTTCTAGGAGGTCTCCTCCGGTGCTCTCATCTGTCGGGCAGCTCCTTTTTTCGAGACTATCTCCTCACGGCAGATTCGAGTACCTCGACCTTAATTTAGCAAAGCAAATCTTTCCGAGAGCATAAGCGTAACCATACGAATCTATCTGAGAGAGTAGCTTTTGAACAGGGTGACAACTCGAAGAGAACCAGAAAGCGTGATCGTTATCTGAAATGATAGCTGGAATCGTCTTGTGACTGTGAATTGAAAAATCACGTCACAGTACATAACATATATGAAATGTGGGATAGTCTCATCTTTCGTACATAGGATACACTTCCAATACAGGATCTGAGATTGATCTATCCCACACATAGAAATTTTTACTCCGGGTAGATGTAAGTACATAAGTTCATGCTTACGTGTACATTTTACGTATTACCTAGCCATGGATTTAGGACATTTGAACAGGTTCAATTTTCGATGCTAGTGAGCAGAATGGACTTCAATTTTAGACGTCGGACACAGTGCATTTTTTTCCAATCTCCGGGCTCGATACCAGGTTCGCCAGAATGTCCGACGCCGGGATGCCGGCGTATACACCAGGCGTCGTTCGTATTCCTGTCACGGCTGACTTTGAACGGCGACGCTCCGTCTCGAATAATTCACGCGTCCCGGAACAAAAAGAAATGCACCACGTGCGTTCTTTTTGTGGCGGATGCGATTTAATTCCTTGACAACAAGAACGAAAAAAACACGAACAGAAGAAAACAAAACACGAGAAATGAAGGGTTCGTTCAGGCTGCGCTGTCGTTAGAGGATTCATACTGGTCTCGAAACTTTTTAATTTTCCGTTTGCTTTTGCACTCCGGATTCCTGGTAGCATAGTAGATATGTGTATACATACCTGCCTACTTTTGGAATATAAAAACGTTTTGGCGCTACGCTTCGAGGAATAAAGGGAAAAGGAACTTGAAGCGGGAATTTTTTGTTTTGTGACTGTGGTCTTGCTAATTATTAGGTGTAGCTATTCACTATCATTACATGGCATTATATACTGAACAATTTATATATATTCATATATATTGCGACGCTATTCTCAAAAATCTAAAAAAAAATAACTTTTCGGCGATATCCGTAAAGTCGGGATTGATTGATTGAATAATGATAATATTGGCCGCGAAGGTCTAAAATCTCAAAGTGAGAATTTTTATACGAATTTGGCTAACGGACCATGAAACCATTAATAGGTTATTCTTAAAATAGTCTTCAGCGATTAACACGTTCTGCAATTTCGACACTCGTTTTACCTCACGTAGGAGCTGTTTTCGGTAGAACTTTCAGTTCAGACGTGCTCGGCTAGATGGCGCCAACATCGAGAACTTCCACCGTAACGTGGACTTGAAAATTCAGAGTTGGCAGGATTAACAGTCAGTGCTTCAACCGAAGCAGAGTCTTGAGATCGTAAACACCCCATCTAAATACACGGTAAAGTACGACTTAAGATGGTATTACTACGATGTTTAAGACGAAGTACTAACAATGAATAAAAGAGAGAAAGAAAGAGATAAAGCGAGATAAAGAAAGACCGAAGAGAGAGGAGTATTGCTGTAAGAGTGCAAGATATTGTATTGACCTGAAAGGTGGAACATAGGAAATTATCCAGGCCCGGCACGAAGCGCATACAATACCGCGGCGCTTGTCCAATATAGATTTAATTCTCGTGCTCGTAGTTCAAATATAGAGTCTACACCAATGCGTTTAAACTTCTATGCCAAAATTGCCGATGTAGAAGTTCCTATTTTGATATGCTAAAACTGCGCTCATCCCGCCACTTACGTGGAGTATTCGTTCCACGTGGATTCGTTTTACGCGAATGAAAATCGCGTAAATAGAGTCAGTCAGTACAAAAGAAAACCAAATATGGGAAAGAAAAGCTGGTATAAATTTTAGAAATCGCTGAATAGTCATAACCAGCTTGTAGAAAACAAACGCTGTACTTGTTAAATACTTTTAAAAATTCTAGAAAAATATATTTTCTGGCTCTGTAAAATCTGATCGCGTTGGAAAAATACCACATAAATAGTTTTATAATTTACCACGTAAAAAAAGTGCCACGTAAATGGAGGGACGGGAGTAAAACAAAGTAAGTTTTGAAAAATATCCGCAAGAGGCTCGTCAATCGTTTTCCAGCAGAACGAAGGTGGCACCTAGGCCCCTTAAGGAGGAACGGAAGTACCTTTTCAACGTATCAGTTGTCACATGAATGGTATCCGGAAGCGAAGAAACTTCGCACTCAAAAATATCATTACAGAAAGCATTCTCAATAAACTTATTACACCAAATTTAAGCCTTTCGATAAAACGTCTTTCCCTGCGGAGTTGAATCTTTAAATTATTTCTTGAAAAATTAAATTATATAGTGAGTACACTTTTCGACACAATGATTGTAGGAATAAAAAGTCAAAGCAATCGAGAAGCGATCGCCAGAAAATCTTTGCTCTCCCGTTGCTCTCCAGGTTCTCGCCTGGCTTGCCGATGCATGAGCGAAAAGTGGACAGCCGAAGGTAACGTAGGTTGATTCTCGAAGATATTTCTTGGATTTTTCGCTTTCGGTGTCGAGTTAAAAAAATACGTTACAGATTATTATAGGGATCATAAATTCTGGTTGTCACGTGCGATAAAAACATATTGGTATTTACGATATTACTCAATTTCTATAAAGCTGCAACAAGTCATCAAATATTTATATTTTGATGATAACATGAATATATGAAACGTATCTCTGTAAAAGCCGTTTAGCAAAAAATAAGAGCACAGCATTGCATAATTGATGAATAAAAGGGTGTTGAATTGTGAAGGTGCAATTCGAGAAGATTGCAGCTGATTTCGTTGCTTTTCGAATTATTGCACTGAGACTTGAATTGGCATTATTTTTCAATAATTAGCAAGCCGATAATTGTTAAATAAATTGAATACTAATCGGATCAGCAACGACTCTTAAGGACTCAGCGTCAGTGTAGTAGCAATTTATTTGGTAAATGAAATAATAAATCCATTAGCGTTGTAGTAAATTGGAAACTGTGCAATTGGTAATTGCGATTCTGAATTGGTTAAATAATTGAATTTTTATGTAAAGAGAAGGAATTAAAGATTTCGCATTGAAGATAATGGCTGCATTTTTGCCACCCTGTTTATTTATTGTTTAATGCAAATGCACGGTAAGATGGTTAGCATAGCTACTCGTAATGTAATTTTAATATGGACAGTCAAAAGTATTCGAATACGTAATTGGCAATACTCAATATTCAACTTTAAGGATATGTTCATTTAAGTTGGTTCAATTTAGAGGGAAAAAAACGAATGGACCCCGTTTCAGTTTTGAAAAATGTAATTGAAAAATGGAAATGAAGAACTCAGCTTCCGTCATCAATTCCGTCAAAATATAACACGTGGAATTTTTATGTAAGTATTTAAATCTCTTACGTCCGTTTTCTTCGACGTAATTTAATTAATAAAATCAAATAACACAATCAGACACTTGTATTTTCAAGATAAACGGAGTTTATGTAGATTCATTATGAGGATCAATTTATTACACTCCTAGTAGGTCCTGTAACCTGTCCTTTTGTACTAAAAATTAACCGGACAAACGACTGCAAAACTACTCCCATCCTGACAGTATGGTCGTTTTTTCAATTAGCGACCGTCCAGGCCAGCATGGTCGTCTTTTCAATACAATACTTTTTCACGACCATACTAATGCTTTTCTGGACAGTCGTTTTTCACACTCGGTTTTAAGTCGCTAATTGACAAACGACCACAAGATTAAGATGGATGGTCGTTTTATCGTCGTTTGTGCGGTGAATATACGGTACAAAACGACTGGTCGTTTTTAGCGTCGTTTTTACGGTAGTTAAGATTTTTAATTTTGTGCTCGATTTAATCATATACACGTAAATACTCCTTTACTAAGTCAATACAATTTTCAATGATTAAATATACCTATAACCCCCACCAGAGTTGTTGTTAACCCTCCCAAGGGCCTGAATTGGAACTAGGGCCCATAGTGGTCAGAGCGAGAGAGCGAGTGGGGGGATAAGTGAACAGAATGGAAAAAGGCAGCGCGTTGCTGGTTCAGTCTGTCGCTCTAATACGCACGGGTATTGCTCGGGATGTGGACCCGCCTTTGTGACAGACGTGCGAGTGGGCAGTCAGTGGCGGCCGCCGGGGTTGAGTAATTCGTAATTTTGAGTGAGGGATGCTGAGTGTTGCAAAGTGAGTGTGGACCTTTAGGACAGGAATGATGTCGAAAAAGTCTTCAAGGCGAAGATACGCGATAATGACCGGGTGCCCGAAGCACGATACACTCAGCTCTCGTCGGGCATAGGGCCCGGCGTCGGGTGACGTATTCAGGGTCGTGGCTCAATGGATCGGAGGGCCCGGCCCGTGCGATTGAACGCGATATTGGCGCGGTCGATGTAAACGGGCCCTGATAGTGGGTGGGCATAAGGCCCAACGAGCGAAGCGTCGGACTCAGACGACGCCGATGGTTCGCTCCAAATGCTCGACGGGCCGGGTCCTCGCTGGGCCGGGCGACGTCGGTCCCGGTGACGTTGGTCCCGGTCTGCAGGTCGCTGTGCGAGGGATCGTGTGAGATGGTGCGCTTAATGTAAACCGATAGCGAAGGGGTTAAGCTGATGTCCAATTTTCTCTACGAAATATAGCATACTGTACTTATATACTTACTATACATAATTAAGTCGTCAGTTCTGAAACGAATATAATTTTATCAAATATTCGAATACGATGTTGAGTTTAATATTTTCCACCTTTCCCCGTAATTATGAAAAAGAATTTTAAATGTAGGAAATAATTAATTTCAGATTAAGCAAACGCTTGGTAGAATCGATAAACGTTCAAGTCTCGCGACTGCAGTAATGAGAATGGTACCGTAAAAACATAATATTTTCTAACACGAAAACATGCTTTTTAATGTTGCGCAAGCTCCATCGCCCCGTGTCGAATTTCGTTGGATCAAGGCTGGGGAAAACAGGAAGTAATTTACTCTCGCGAATATCCGGTCTACGTACTGCAGGTTTCCTGACGGTGAATTTAATTTGTCAAGTATTCCGAGGGAAATGTCGACTGGCGTGTATATCACAGTTTCATGAAATCGCCCGATCCGCCAATGAAGGAAGGAGTGAACGTGTCGTAAATTCGAAGCCGTTTAATGATATGAAGATACGAGCTCTTCTATCCTGTCATCTCCACCTCACTTTCATCCTCCTATCATCCATATCGATTTTACGTACATGAAATCATTAATGTCAACCTACGCTAACCTAACCTATTCTAATCCTGTCGTTCTGAATGTATTTCGATACATTTTCGGCTTACAATACATTAACTAGTATCTGAATCGGACATTCAGCGCCAGTGTCAACCTATTTATTCTACACAAGGACATTGAGACTTATATTAAGATGATTAAGATTAAGATGATGATGATGTTAATTTCAAGGCAGAAACATTAGGACTCAGTTAGGACAATGGCACCGGATAGCAAACAGAATACTGCGACCAATGGGCAAATTTTAGCGAACTGGTGACGTCATCAATCAGACCTAATGCATTTTGCCTATTGGTCGCTACCTGCTGCACGCTGCCTGGTGCTTTTGGTTGAAATGAGCCCTTAGGCCCATTTCCGACTTGGCTACTCTAACTACTGATTTCAGTGGAATCTCTGCGTCAGTTGTATGCTACATATATATACATGAACTTTAACCTACAAACTACGTATCATAATGCTGTTCAGATGTAAATCTGTATTTACGCGATTTTGTTAAACCAATTATTAGATCTTGTGGTTTCATATAAGGATGAAAAATTCAACACTGCTATCTTTCACTTTTCAAGCGCGTCATTTAATTTATCTTACATTCTGTTAATAAAAAAAAAAAAACTGCATAACAAAAGTAGGGAACAACAGGTGCCTTTGGTGAAGTGATGTAAGAACACATGAGGAAGGTATTGGATTTCAGGATTTGGAGTTGGGGTATGGCAGTGTACATGCTTAATCGGATGCTTAGTGGTCATGTCCTTCATGACCACCACCAGAGTGATCGTTTCCATTGCTGTTGTGAACATGAGCATGGAAACCATGTTCGTCAGCGTGGTACTTGACGGTTCTCACGTTACCACCTGGTTCCTTAATAGTGTACTCGCCGACTACACCTTTACCTGAAAAATGATTTTAATTTTTATGATTTTGTGCACAGCTCGAAGCGTTTTTTTGTGACAAAGAAAAAATCTTCTGCAATGTTGCCGAAGAGAATATTAAAAGGTAAGCTTTTGTAAGATTTACTGTAGTTTATTAAAGGACGACTGAGAACTTTGGTAAATATATTTAATTGGAATTAGATGCATATTTATTTTAGAATTACAAGTAAATTTCCATTCAATAATAATTCGATATTTTCATTCGCATTTGTCGGTTCGGTATAAATAATGCAATTGCATCGAGTTTCGTGAAAATACGTTTACTGCAAGTACAAAACAATTCGCAGCGGTGAAATTGTTTTCCTAGCTTTAATGAAACATTATTTTTGCAAACCCAGCCAGCCTTTCACGCGTGTCCAATTAATATCGTTGCAGTAACAATGAAAGCTTCGTTTTATTCATAGTGCGTATGTATATCCTACTAGAGATGGTTTTTATTGGAACATGAAATTCTCTCTGCTGTTCGAATTTTAAGAATTCGTACATTTTCATAGTTATTAGTAGTGTTCGAATCCTTTTGGCAAATTAGGTAAAATCATCGTTTTAGTTTTGAGGTTTTCGCGGCCAGAATCATTAGTAGAATTCACAGCTTCTGGATGGTTGTCGCGTCTAGTTTCAGCGTATTGCCGACGTTTCATAAACGTTTCAGTGCATAATTAGGATGTCGGATACTGAAGCTCCCTATTTTTCGTGGAGTCCCTAAGTACTGGTGTTCGTTGTTCCGGAACACCGGAACAACTGACATAATATTTTAATTGATCAGCTGGTCAATTAAAATGTTAGGTCAGTTCTTCCAGCGTTCCGGAACAACGAACAGCAGTATTTAAGGACTCCCGAAAAATAGGGAGCTTCGGTATCGGAGCTCTCAGTCCTGATGATGCAGACTGGAACGTTTGCGAAACTTGGGCGACACGTTAAAACTAGAACGGGCAGCTATCCGGAATTCTATTAGAATATTAATTCTATAAAAATCATAATTTCTTTATAGAATAGCTCACACGATCGCAGTAGTAAAATTTTCATTGCATTTTTGAATACTGAATTTCATCCAAGGACATTGACATGCAGAATTTTTTAATTTTACGTCTATACAACTATGTACACATATGGGTATCCTGACAAACAATTATTATCACATATTTGATGTAGCAGAAGGATATTTCAGTTTTCTTTTTGCAAGTATTTTTCCTGTGCTGTCAAAGCGCTAACGTCAGTGAGGAACGTACGACGTCGTCTTGCGATAGAAGCAGGGAAACTCACGGAACGTTATTGTTATTCCTGGTGCGAGAAATATCGGGGGCGCCAGTCGAAAGTGATCGTAGGAAAGAGTGAAGGAGAATCGAGGAAGGATGAGAGGGTCGAAAACAAGGAGAATAAAAGAAAGAAAAAGGAAAGAGAGACGAGAGCTAAAGGAGACGAGAAGGCTCGAGGCGGAGAAGAAGCGTGTCATAAAATTCCATTGGCAAACTTACCATCCCTGTGTTCCTTTTGGCCGTGATAGTCGCCCGTATGGTGATCCTCGACGC
>JARPRH010000126.1:577868-589832 GCA_031763665.1 Calameuta haemorrhoidalis | reverse complement strand
CTGGTAATGGAATTGCAAATCCGACGACATTACATGCCTCTTGGCAACTTGTGATTTCGCGCCCGCCGCGACCGTCCCCTGGCAGGGGTTGAATTAACTGCTCTCATGCCAGTGTGCGGATGACTAGTGCTGGGTGACTTTAGATCCTCAGGTTCTCAGACCCCTCGGGCAAGTACATCCAACTCGGAGACGTGCTGGACTTGCTGGAAGTTCTATGGCTTCTAACCTAGACGTACTTGGTAAACTGCCATCACCTTAGGGAGAATCGACATATTCGAGTAAAGTACATTTATCCGTATGTAATTCGCGTATCTTACTCTGGCTTCCACTTGAACCACTACTTAAGGATGCTTCAAGTTTCCGCAAGTTAATTCCAGAGACTCAGGTACCTATTAATTGTAGAAATATTTCATATTGTAGTTAAACTGGAACCGTAATGATCATCAAATATTAAGTTGACGGATACCTTGAAATTGTGCAATTTTTTTGCACGCTGTCATAGGACGTAAAATTATTATAGATTCCTATTGTATGAATCACGTACGTGTAGAAGATACTACGATTCTCTTTTGGTGGGTCGTCTAGCGTTAAAACGATAGTATTCAAATTTCGGTGAATTTTATGTATGTCGTTCGTTACAAAAATATTTTCTACGTAATGTAATATCTTTGAGACAAGTACAAGGATATAGATTGATTGTTCTTAAAATTATCATATCACATATTATTTGAGTAAAGCAGAAAAAAAATTATCAAAATATTTCAAGACCGAACCATCTAATAGCAATGCGTTTGTAATAACCATTTCTCTCCAATTTCTTGAAATGTTCAACTAATCTTTATTATCTTATGTTTCACATGTTTTTCCCTAGGGAACGTCGTGTTAATTCCCCTTGACGTATACGAAGACAGCTGGAGTTCCCTAGTTCCGTAGACGATCTTCACCAGCGACTAGAAATACATATAGAGAGTGCGAGGTGAACCCGTGTAGTATCTTTATCTTTTTCTTTTTCCTGTATGTTTATTCCATTCGAGGGAGATAAAGAATTATTTGTTCCTTCTTTTTCCACCAGACTGAAGGATCAGCGAATTATTACGGCTTAGTGGTACCGGATATGTTTGGGAATCTTCGGCTCTGCAACGATTAATGTCTGAACTGAAATAGCCTGATCCCAGCTTTCTTTACTTTCCTTGTGGCAACAGTATCCCCGGAGGCGTGGGATCTCTAGAAGAAGACGTTCATTAGACGATACACTTGCACTAACGTGGTTGAGGAATCAATGTGCTTGATCGAGTCGATTTTCTTTGCTTCCTAGTTTTTTGTCCGACGATCGGCCCCTTTCACGATTTTCGCAAACTTTTCGCATTTCGCTTAACGCTTCTAAGAGTCGATGGGATTCAGCACCGACTTTTCGACTACGTGTTTAACCTCTTGAATATCCTGGAAGCTCATCTTAAGGGAAATCCTTTCTACGAGTAGTCACGGAATCGACAAATAAATCCGTTTACGCTCTATTTCTTTAAATCACTTAGGATTCCGTGTATCGTAAACAATGATTTCGCACTATATCCGAAATCAACGTTTACCCCATTAAATCCCGCACATTGAAAGGTGAAAAAATGTTATCGTCTCGTGATAAAAAAATTACATCGATATTCAATTGAGAAATTATAATTGGAATTCAGTCAGGCAATAAGTAATAAGAAAGCAGACAAAGAGTATCGCACCCTAAAGTAAATAAAATTCCTGAATGGAACCAGACGTAAAACTCACTGGAGTGGTAACGTGCAATCGATATCTAGAAACAAAAAATTCAGCAAAGTCCCAAATCCTCGAATGATCTAGAGCTGCCAAGCATCACTGACCGTTATCTGCAAATCGTTATCGTTCATTAACCACTTTGGCATTTTACCAATAGAGCAAGAGTAAAATTATTGGCACTTGCCCTACCAAAAAAAAAGGTCAAAACAACAAAACGCATACCTCCTTACACACACGTAACTCTAAAGCTATTTCTCATTGTATGTATGTCAAATGATATTTGCCCAGAGCAAGAAACCGATTGCAATCGATAAGGCGACCAACACGTAGAAAAGTAGCGATCAACTGCTAGAAAAAAAATGTCTAGTCTTTAGTGTTAACGTATCGAGAAACTTCGCATTTATATGGTCGTAAATCGGTGCAGTTTATTGTGCCTCGTTTCAATAATAGACTCGTAAGAGTCTCGTAGAAATTTGCGAATTAAAATGTCGTCAGGCCATTAAGCAGGAGCTTGTTAAGTTTGCACATTGTATCTAATGTAAGTGGTTAGTATTTCGTATTTTTACCTCTTTGGGATCAAGAATGCCTATCACGTGGCTCATTCTTTTTATTCTGTTTTCCGTGTAATACACGTATCTAAGCTACGTAGTAGACGATGTCTGGTGTCTGTAGTCTAGCTGAAAGAGGGAATTGTATGCTACTACGAAAATCCTGTTTTTCTTTTTACTTTTCGTTTTCTTCCTCTTTCTTTAGCTGTTTTCCTTGTTTTCGTCCGTTTCTTTTTCCACTTTTCTCGCAGTTCTCTCATATTTTATACCTACCCATACACGTCACCAAGATATTCCAGGATTCCAGTCGGTACCACATAGCACCAGTACTTACTAGGAGATAAAAGTATCGACGCGAAGAACTGCTTGAGATTTACATGTACGCACCCAGACACCAGATACTCGGAGAAGTTTTCATTGCAATGAAACTTGTACTTTATTTCACCTCTTGGTACGATGACTAACGTTGTGGGTTTATCTTGCGATTTTTCCAGTGTGAACTGCCATTACTGTTCATCGCAGTCTGCCCGACTTGATATAGAATAATTCACATTTTATCTGATGTTATTTAATTTTTCTTCGTATGAGTCTGGCGCTAAAACTTAAAGCACGAAATGGTCGCTACCTATAGAATTTTTCCCTACCTAATGGTTCGTTCGTGTCGTTAAACCTTCTCCACACGCCTCGCGTATCGTCGACTAACGAGAAAACACGTTTTGGACTAATGAACGGTTAAATGAGAAAAATATTAGTTTGCTCCAATGGAGAGTGGTTCGAAGAAAGTACCATTTTAGTATCCATCAGTTAGGAGTAACTGCCCATTTCGTAAAGTTTTACGAGGCTTCACGGAACTTTTTTGCAAGCACGTGGACTATAAAGAGAGTCGATATGAATTCCAACATAATTTGATGACTTCTGCACTATTTTTCAGTTATTCAGTGGCTTATTTACCTCTTCAGGGCTGATACTACCATTATTCACTATGCGGAGAGATGCAATATTCCCTTTGAAAATTTCATGTATACCATCCTCGTTCCAATTCCTCGGACCAAGTGAAATCAATATGCGCACTATGGCATTTCGACTTTTACTACTTCGAATTCTTCTCCCCGCGATGAGATGTATTTTCAATGAAATGACCTACCTGGTACATGCCATGGAATACGTTTCTTTTAAAGTTTGTCCTTTTACTAACTTTCGGAGGCCACTTTGAACGTCCGTTCGATTTATCAAGATACGTATAAATTTGGTGGATGTCCAAACTCTTTCAAACTACCTCCCTTACAATTCTGGTTTGTACTGTTGATCGAATTTCTTCCGGAGTTCACGAAATTGCCAGATAATACGTGAATACTCTTGGTATTCATGGTGTTCCTGGCAGCCTTGTTATCCTCTGTGATCTTAATAGTCTTGAAGAATTTCGAATAAAAAAAAAGTCGAAAATTTTGGAGACGTCAAATGCACTCAAACATTAACAACAGTATGAACAAAAACTATTTCGGCCAAAAGACTTAGCCACAGAATTTGACATTCTAGGGTAAGACAGATCCTTAGGGTCTCGTTGATGAACTTAATTTGGACGGGTAAGCAACTACCAAGTGGCAGTATGGCGACTGGGGTAATTCAAAATCAAACATAAAGCCTTAGGGAGCGTTAGTGTTGAAATGCGAAAGAAGCTTAATTAGAAAGTTTTGGGAGGCTTTAACATTAATAAATTATTAAGGGTGCGGGAAACATTGAGAAATATAAACTTTGTAAAATCCCGACGAGTAGTTGAAGCGCCGCGGCGCCTGTCCTCAAGGTACCGGGTATTTTATACTTTAACGTATTTTCTCAACACTGATACCGAAAATCCGAAAACTAACCTACGTCACCTTCGGCCGTTCACCCGTCGTCCACGTATCCGCATGCCAGACGGGCGCCAGCCAATTTTTTTTCACCGGGAACTGACGATCCGGTATGACGTGGGAGTTGAGATGGGACAGTTTCGACTCTGCCAAAACGAAAGCCCTGACGGAACCTATCAGAAAAGATGATAGCTTAACGGTCCTGTCAATTTTTGGGGTCGCGTAAAGTCAGCAAATGCAACTGGATTCACGAACGGGAGCGGACGGCTACGGAAATGCACGACCAATCAGACTGCTAGGTTGAGGCAGAAAAGGTCCGAATAAGCGTCAGGTAAATAGTACCGGAATACAAAGAGCAAATGATGGAGAACGTAAAACGAACCGGAGCTACAAGATCGAAATCCCTTGACCAATTAATAAATTGGAAATCCTCACCGGAGCTGTTTCAGCTGATCCATGAAGGCCGAGAACTGTATCCAGGGGATATTCAGGTGGACACTCGATTTCCGAAATACACGTAAAAAATCGCTAGGATTTTCTAGATGATGTGAAAATCACGTCACAATATACATATAATATTCCCATTTTTTTTTCTTCTCCGGAACATTATTTTCTCGTTTTGTTCTCACTTTACGTATATGTATGTATATACGTATTATATATATATTATATATAAGTAAGAATACATAACACCCCGAAAGAGCTACACTCATCTACATTCATTCGGCATTTTTTTCATTGGCATTTAAATGAAAACCCCAATTCTCGATCCTCCTCTCACATTTGAAAAAGTACTTGGAAATTTCAGTTTTCCTTTACGATCTCGAGGCAGACCCTTTATACGTATCAGCCATCGGTATAGCGATACGTATACTTATAAATGCGAAGTTATCACGACACCCGATATATTCAAGCCAGGTTCACATAATTGACACGGATTGTGAGCATTACCTGAAAACTCGGCACAATTCCCGGCACATTTCGTCACACGACACAAAACGTAACCTTGAATGGTTATTAACGATAATAAGGTCAGTCCTTTGCGTGTCAAGATACGTACTGAAGACGTTAGGTACAAGATAGGTCGGTAGGTAAGTAGGTAGGTAAGGTACTACTGGAGTCACGATGTTTTATCAAGTGACAGGGATAGGCTAAAGTGTCTTACGCATTGAGCGTTTCAGTCGAACGAGCAAGATAAGTCAGTAGAAAGAGAAGAGAAAAGCGATGAGTAGAGCAAGTTAGGTTGGCAGGTAGGAAGAATGGAAAGAAGCAACACTATGGAAGAGATACCTATGAAGTGAGAGTTAAAAGGATAGAGACAGAGAGAAAGGGGGGACTGGTGAGCATCGCGAATGGCTGCTCTCACCGCAATTATTTTCCTTCTCGGTACGGATCAATGGCCCGAACGAAATTCGTCCTCTTTGAGCGAAGAAGAGAGGAGAAAATTCTTCTCGTTATTTTTTTGCCCATCCCTTTTCTTTTTTCTTTCCCGTCCATTCTTCGGATTCCCCAATTCGTCGTAGCCTCTTATACGGACGGCAAGAGCCAGCAGGGTTCGAAAGTAAGTTAAGTAAGAGCCACGCTAATTAAGGTACTCGGCGAAGATCGTGACATTAGGAACACCCGGTACGACGACGGTGGTGAAATCCAGCAAACTACCAAGCGGCCGTCACATTTAACGAGTAGCGAGTTTATGTGAAAGCTGAGAGCTTAATTAATTAACAGAGCGAACGATTTGAGTAGTTTCGCGAATTTATGAGTGCCCGGGCACTCGCCCTCTTATACTATTATGACCTTATATCTATATATGTTTTTCTACTCTTTCGTCCAATTCTCGTCCTTAACTCAAAATTTCAACCTTTACTTAATCCTCAGTTCCCACTCGATTTTTCTTATAGCTATCTACACCTTCCGTATCAACTACCCCAGCGATCTTGCTAAATAATTTACGGATTTTTTCTCGCGGTACTCTTGGAGGACGTCCTTCGTATAGACAAGTATATCTATAGGCATTATCGTATCTCCAATCCGGGTTGGCAAGTACCTAATATAGGTATACGTACAATGACTACCTGCCTATCATCAGTGTGTACCTACCTTTACCTATCAGCCTGTGTTCTCTTATCCTCGATGAGTTCACTTGATAACTTACTGAGATTCGTAAAACTGAAGCTTTTGGTGTTCTCGGTCGTTTATAAGGATAAATTGATCCTACTTTTATTACGTTATAATCAGAGGGTGTTATAATATCTATTTTATTTTGTTTCGTTTTCTTATGCTTTCCTGGCAATTATTAATATATATTTTTGTCTGTTTATCTTTTTCCCTCTAAATGGGTATTCAAAAAATTTTTCTTGCTCTTTATAACTTTTTTTTTTCTTCTTACTATTTGCTCCTCCAAGAGGCAAGGCCTTTGAATGGGAACCTTTTAAAATGATATTTTTTATCTTATTCTTGGTGCTAGTCCCGAGCGTCAAATGAATCTTAGATGCTGTACTAATTTACATTAAGGCGGGTGCAAATGCGGGATACGTCTCTATGGGGACTCGTTAGACTTAATTGCGTTCGTATGCAGGTAGTATTATACGTATATATAAGTGAGACCTAATTTTTTTTTTACGGAATCTTATCTTATTACAAGCTGTGCAAAATTAAATTATTATAGATCTGAAGTAATTGCATTGCGTATGTTTAATGAAATTTAATATAATTTCAGATTAGGATCCGTTTGTCAACATTTTAACATGAAAAGTCCTTATTTTTTATAAGAATAATATTTTTAGTAATTTCGGCAGGCTAGTATAAGATGGATAAAAAATCCTATACTTCCAAGCCGTTGTGGATTACGGGTTGGCAAATTCAGATGAAACAAAGACAAATGCTTTTTACAATCCATAATTAGTCCTTTACAGCAAGAACTATGGTAATTTAGGACAAAATTGCGGCGTTTAGAAGGAACATACGAGTTGTATGCTGAAGTTAAAGTTTCAACATAAGTTTTTATATACATACCAAAAGAAAATTTAATAGCTACCTTCAATAAGCAATTCCTGGGCCATATAAATATCGTTGCATATCTAAATATAATATAATGGCGTTAACTGCAAAAACTTGTAGCTACGAACTAGCTAAAACATAAATTTTAATTTTTAACATTCGTAGTTGACTTCGGTGTCAAATGAAACATTCAGCATTTCATTTACACGAGGTAGACGCACTTTTAATGAGTATTGCAGAAAAATTGGTACATCACACTTTGAAAATTTATCAGCAATTTCAATTTATAGTCGCATGAGATGCAAGTTTTTTTTAGTTTCTATAAAATCACTTCCTTTGATGAAACTTTTCGAAGTTCGATTTATGCCAGGATTGAGAACTCGTTACTCTAAATGAGATTTTATTAATTTCATGGCTATGAATTTTATAAAATAATATTGTGTAACGAGCAATATTTAAGATGATTATTCCTTTTAGTTAAGGCCATCTAACACGAGGAGTCTTGCGAATTCACGAATATTCCTTTATCATTCCTTATCGTAACTTATGTGGTATCTGCAGGCTAAGCCTCTCCTATTTCGCCGACTAACATGTAACCCGGATATACGATAGTTTCACCACAGACTAAGGCAAATTTGAACCACATTCTTATCTTTAAAAATCACATCTTTTTGTAGTTTTAAAATTATCGAATAGATGATAGAGCCAAAAATTTGCATAACTTGTCTTATTATAACGGAGGAGTGGATTAATCTGCAGCACGTTTCGTAATTAATGGAATTTTGTTACGCAAAATTGCGATTCATTAATTACCCATCTTATTAATTACCTGTACGTACGTCCATAAGATTGACGGACAACCATAGAGGAACAAGAAATTTCTATAGTTGAAAAAAGCAGAAGTAGCAGAGTCTATTGAATGTATTGAACTTTTCATGGAAATTAATATCGCGACCGGATGGTGTAATCTGCATCAATTAAAATTTCATGAGTTTTGATCGAGTTGTTGAGCCAAGTTCTTATATCGATATTAATAAAAGTGCTCCTATCTCTAATCCGAGTTTGATTTCATTTTGTGCGATCTCAGAAATCCATGCTCTCTGTCACTCTCCTGAATCTCCCCTCAATCCCTTATCTAATCCCCTATCTCGGTACGTTCTCCTTTTTCTCTTTAGCCATAGAGACTTTTTATTTCGCAACGTTCGTTACGCGCGATATTGTAGGTGGAAAAAGCCGTGTGGTTGGGCAGAAAAAGATAGCGAAAAACCTCGAGACCAGGACGCTTAACTAGCCATTAGTGTTCGTGAACGTTCATTCATTGACGCTGACGTCGTTTACGGCCTTCATAGATAATAGATGACAGGAAGAAGGAAAATCCTAAAAATATCACCTTTTCCTTATTCACGAATCTACGGAATTAAATCTACTCTACGGAATCAAATTCAAAGAATTATTTATTTTTTTTTTTTATTAATTGAATTTCCCGTTCATTGACTACTAAGTGCACTTCCGGTTGTTCGTCACAGGGGTCACGATGGAGCCTATTTTAAGTTCTTGAATCACCGAAAAATTCTCCAAATACGTTTCCGTGCAATTAACGATGTCCTTTTTAACCCCAGGAAAATGTATTCATGCGCGCCGTCTGGTGGGGATAGTACGAGAAAACGTATAAAGAGGACGATGATGAAAAGACCAAAGAAGTTGGGGTTACGGGGTTACGAAGGGCAAAGTTCAGAACGGATGACGAAGGGCTGTAAAGGAGAAAGCCGAGACAAAGGAGTACTAAAATACAAAAGGGCCTTTTTAGCTTCACTTTTGAATTTTGATCATCGAAGCGAACAAACAGAACGATTCTGCAGAGTCTGGAAAAAGGATTTTATTCTTGACTCCGGCATAGGTAGGAGGACCTTTTGCCATTATACTTTCTGCTATTGCGTGCCTTTACTTTCTATAGTTGAGATATTCCATATACATACGATGGAGACCCCGATACCATCACAGTGAACCCTGCTGCTTTTTCACGTCGAATACTGTGCATTGTCATTTATGAAATTTTTTTTTTACAGAAGAAATATATGATATTCTATTTCGAGACTGCAAGAAATTTACTTCGAAAAATACGACTGTACGCAGGCTTCTTGTTTCAATATCGTGAGACGCGAATGAAGCGGCACGCGGTGTTATAAATGGACAAGAATGGAATATTAAAATGCCGTGGAAATTGTAGCTGTCTAAATTCTCTGCTGGGTACTATTTTATATATAGCCTCTGCTTATGAAGTAAGTGTAGCTATTATCGGCATGGTTGACCTATGTGGCTATCAATTAATTTGATGAAACCTAATCGTTTTCATTTCAACTGCTCAACCATCCGTTTATGCCTCCTCCCCCTCTCCCCATCTCTTCTCTCACTCTGATTATTATGTTATTGTTCATTGATCTCCTGCTTGTATTTCTTTTCTTCTTTCATTTTCCTCAGGCTAGCAGAATGGCAGCATGTGCGAAATGAAAATACAGAAAGTTCTTTATCGATTACACCCTCGCAGTTCCTTCTTTATCACGGGATCCAGGGTAGAATTTCGTTTAGCTCGTGCCAAATCGTGTGAAATTTTTTCTTTTTTTTTTTCTTTACATATTTTCTCCTTTTGACCATAACGTTCTATTCGATTGCTGCACGGAAATTTCTTTGTTGTTTTCGTAATTCATTACGCAGAAGTTAAAAGCGCGCATGCGTGTAATTTGATAAGTTGGAAATCCCTATGGAAGTTTGAGTCTCCCATCGAATTGTTCAGTCAGAGAATTCCCTTGTTGATTTCATATATAGTCCATGGATAGGGGATGATGATTTGTGCATGGTACTGTAAGTCCATATATAGGAATTCTGTAAGTCAGAATTCTGATCTAGGAGAAATTGCTCCGTTCAACCCGTTATAACCGCTTCATTCTTTTTTTATTCGACGTAGATCTTATTTTCCCTTATGTTTTTAACTAACGAAATTTTCTGTTGAGAATTGTAGTAGAGAATCAAAAGATTACATATTTTGGAATGAAGTTTCAAACGTAAGATTTTCAAAGTTAAATAAAGAACGCATTTTCCTTCCAAGAATTCAACAATCCGCAAACTAATAAATTTCTCTGACTTTCATTTTCATTCGCTTCGACAGACTTTTCAATTTCCCACTGGTGTTCAAGTTATCACAACGTTGCTACCGAAGCAATTTTTTTTTTCAGCCCTATGGAAATCCTACCCTGCAGTGGGTAACGACGGCCTGTAAGGATGCTGGATCATCGTTATTTAGGTGTTTAGAGGGAAAAGGGAATAAAAAAAGAAAAGAAAAAGAGAACAGATGGTGAGCACGCGAGCGTGGCAGAAGGGGGCATGTTCCTTCTTTAACTATAGTATAGCATAGATATACATATATATATACTAATCTCATATATACCTAGTATATACGGGATATAGTAAAGTATAGTAAGGAAGGAGAGCTTTAAAGAGCTTAATCTTCCGTGACGTGCTGACTTTGGTGTTAGGGCTTCCGGCGTCTCAAGGGTACATCGCGCCGTCCGGCGTCACGTGCTCAGCCAGTATCGCGCCGATAACAAGAGGGACGAAACGCTAGTATTCTCAGGAGTGCCATCACGGCACCCTTACCCAACTCTCCCCCTCTGCCAATTCCTCTCGGACCAATAAAACATGAGGCGCTAAAAACATCAAGGAATGCGGAGGTAGCTACGAGCTTATATATACCTATATAGTAGCATTAGTTTGAGCCTTGCGATAGCTCAAAGCTCAAAGCGATCCCAGAGCAGTTTGTATTTAGACACCGAAGTGGTCCCGCATGCGGTGAGCATTAAGACCGCAACCGTAAATTACATAGCGTCTGCTATGTTAATTGTTTTCTCAAAAGCGCCGTGTCTCGCGAGAAAAAGGTTTTTTTTTCAGTTTTCGAATAACCATTTATTCCGGGGTCAAAGTAAATCCGATTCGGATCTGACCCGAGAGCTTATGACATTAAATGCCAGAAAGTAGAGGGTGTAGTAACTGGAAGGGATGACGAGCTCTGCGAGTGTTCGCACGTTATTGGGGTTGATGTCCTTCTGCAATATGGCACAGTCGTGCTGCTACTGATGGTGGGTGGGACTGGTGTTGGGGAAAAAAAAAGTGAAATCCCTTGGTGGAGCAGGGGGCGAGACGGAAAGCGTATTAGAAACAGTAGCTGGCTGGCTGGTAATAGGGGTGGGCTGGGAAGATGATAGTAGGGGATGTTCGTACGACGGGCAAAGTCGTGGCTACCGCAAATATTAAAATCATAAATTATACCGGGTTGTTCCTAACCGCGAACAAGAAAGCCGAAGTCACCCTTTCTGTGCCGTTTTAGTCTGGAGCTCAGCTTTCACCCCTTCTATTATAAGGGTGAGATGGAACTGAGCCATGGGGCTATGTTGGTTTCACGTGAACGGGAAGGGGAAGGCAGAGGAAAAGGATAATCTTGATCGATAATTTACTTTTGCTCAGTGTTATTTCGATTGTCTTTTCATATTTATAAATTAAGTAAGATTTGGTCAGGATGGGTTTCATGTATGTTAAAACTCATGGTTTGATGAAACTAACGGCGATTCTTTCACATTGGATTTTACATCAGTTCTTTTTTTTCCTTTTGATACGTTTTGCGAAATTTACTTTTTTTTCTGAATTATCATAAATTGTGTGTGTATAGAGATATGTATATGTATTGTAACGTATTTTTTCTTAACTCGACACCGATAGCTAACATCCGAGAACGAACGATCTACGAGAACCAACCTACGTTA
>JARPRH010000126.1:542182-573648 GCA_031763665.1 Calameuta haemorrhoidalis | reverse complement strand
GAAATCGAGAACGATAGCTGTATCGGTAACCGGAGTCGCCTTGTGACCGCGATTCAAAAAATCACGTCACAGTATATAAATATGTATTGTTATAAATATTGAGCTTAAAAAGATTTGGTTGACGGCACAATTTTTAATTTTTTACATACATCACACACTCGAAACAATTATACCAGTTTTATTATCTCTAATAAAAAATGCAATAAAAAATGTTCTCAATATATACTCGTGGAAAAACAACATGGTGACTGATCGTTGGATGGGTCGTTGAATTTCGGAAAGCGATCCGTACCAACTCGGGCACGTTTCAAAAGTTACGCAATTCAATTACGCAGTCAACACGGTAAAATCAAACTGTTGGTTGGAGCAGAGAATGAAATAAAACAAGAGAAAAAAACATGGTTTAAAAAGCCAAAGCGATTCGCCGTGCTTGTCAGAATCAACACGCATTTTGTTTTGCGCATCCCTTCTCACCTGCAATTATCAGATGAATTTTTTTGCTGTTAATTTTTCTCGTTTTTGCTGCTGTTCACGGGATCCGAGGTCGTCCCATTGGATTACATTCTTGCAGAGGCTGAATACGTAGCTGGTAACATAAATCAGGATGAGGAATGATAAAAGCCACGATGCTTCGAGAACCGTTCAATTGCGCGAGTAGCATGAAATATTCCCTCACTTTGTACTGCTTTTATAGGCTCGTCCTCATTTGTCTGACACTCACGCATCCCAGGAGAATTTTCCAGTTCGTAGTTGCACTTGGAAATCGGGAATGAAAATGCATTTATCATCATTTTCTTGTTTCTCGTCATTATATTTCCGGTGTAAACTTTTATCAATTTACCAATAAAGCGTGCATAACGTTTTTTGTTCAAGAGGAAGTAAATTTATGTGTACGCACTTCGTGCAGGGGAGATGGAATACAATAAAAAGATTGGAATTTATCATAAACGTATGTGCATATACCATATGTTTGTATAAACAAGTATAACATTTAGGAATGTTAAGCGGAATTCACAACGGCAAGCATATAAATTTAAAAAATTCAGACTCTGGAATATTTGGCCTTAAAGTAGAACTCAACCGAGTCTAATCAAGGGAAACACTTTCTAAACCCATTATGAAAATCCGAGTTCCTAGCAGTAAAAAAAGTTTTAAAATTCACGTTGGAATTTGAAATGGTGGTAGTCCTGAAGGGTTTGTGGTGAGTTCAGAACAAGAATCCTTACTTATGAGTCATGAATGTGATCAATGTTTATTATTCTTCTCTTATAACTGATGCAATAAAAAAAATTTGAATTTAATAATCTCAAAGTCATATTTAAGATGCGTAAAAGAGAAATTCTGCTAAATTTTATTAATTGCAAAAGCAAAGCTTTTTGAAAAACCATAAAAATTCATATTTTTGTATAATTCGTAAACCTATTGATGCCTAATTATATCATAAATTATAATAATAAAATTCTGAAAATTTTTATTAAACTGGCACTGAAATATGGTAATGGCGCAAATGATCTATAAAAATGTATAATTGAAAAATCTTATATTACCTTATTTTCTTTAATTAAAGCCAATAGCCTTACCGATGAAAATGGCT
This sequence comes from Calameuta haemorrhoidalis, assembly GCA_031763665.1. Taxonomy (NCBI): domain Eukaryota; kingdom Metazoa; phylum Arthropoda; class Insecta; order Hymenoptera; family Cephidae; genus Calameuta; species Calameuta haemorrhoidalis. The sequence goes on along the minus strand of JARPRH010000126.1, from coordinate 572,054 downwards.
GCGTTAAAAATTATCGCCGCGATGCTTTGATAATTTTGAACACATGATCGCTGAGCCAAAATAGAGCATCTCTAGATAGATAGAAACAAGACTTGCAGATCTATTCGAGAAAGTTTCAAATCGTACAGAAGACAAATAGCCAACTGTCAAAACAATGCCGTCTCTCAGAACGTTATGCGCGGCCCATTTAAGAGACCGTGCTTCCTCCACTTCACTTCACTTCACTCTGTTCCACTTGACTTAAATTTCCCGCGCTCCGACCCTCAACCATCGTCAACGCTTCGAGGCCTTTATCTGGGCTTCGATAACGACGCGCTTTGGGCCTCCGATCGAATAAAATAATTTACACCTACCTTGACATTACCTTCCTCGGCGCTGTTGCTTTTGGCTTCGCTTCGATTCTTTTCCTTTTCATTGCGGATTACTGCTGAGCTTGTCAAAGCACGAAGAAATGTTTTCGAAGGGAGCAAGTTGTATGTACAAGGGAATAAATGTATATAGAAGAAAATATATGTATTATACTTTAAGTCCTCGTCGTTTTGGCAATGGCTTATTTATTAAGGAAATAAATTGGTAACCTCAAAGTTGAGCCGCTAAACGTTCCCTGATCAAAGATCTTTATTAGAATTTATTCGCATTTGTTCGATGACACGTAATTTATTTGTGGAAGACACAAAACCCACTAACGAAATTCATTTCCGTCCTGTGATATATTTAGCCGTCGTATTTTTTTTTTGAAGGCAGCATTCCGAGTCCTGTACTGATAAGAGGTTTCTGTCCGATAGCAAAAGTGGCTCGGATCAATTCATTTGGCACTCGACATTTATTTATTTCCGCGGGCAGCTCAGTGGGCTCAGCTTTAATATAAGGATAATTAATAGCTTCGTCTATGACTGCTCAAGTGTTTAGCAAAATATTTCCTCACTTTACTTCTAAAACATGACGTGCGTTGAAAGATGATTCTTTTCTCTTCTTGTTCTTATATCTGTTAGCTAATATCTTTTATTCTACGCGTCTTCTTTGCCTGAGCTTTGTCTAGGCATCTCGCACGATTTGAAGTGAAACTTTGAAGAATCGGGAAATAAGCAATGTCTCCGCCGACGATATTAGAAAAGTTGAAGAATACTTTCGGCAGGATCATAAATAGTGAAAAGGTTTTGATATTTCGTTTATTAAAACCAACTGCTGAAAAACAAGTTTTCCATTTTCCATTGACACTTTGCCAACTCTATGATTTTCCTATAGTCGTTTAAGCCGCTACTTTGACTTTTCCCCAAACTTTTCATATTAGATGCTTTTAAGATTTTTACCTATATCTAGATATACCATTTGGAAATCTACATAAATAAATACATATTTTAATAGACTTACTTTTTACCATTGCTATAGATATGACTCTCTGTAAACTTCAGAATTATGCAATGCAAAATCCTCCTATCAGCCTAATATAGTCGACAGCCAACGTAAGGGTACGAAACGAAACATTGAAATGAAATTTAATTTTTCTGTGGCTCCAGTAATGTTCCTATCGTATAGAGTAATAGATGATTCCTGTAAAATTTGATCTTCAGCACTGCCATACACGTAAAGCTCCGTTCACACAAAATACACACTCCGAAGATATGGTTGTTTCCTTTACTTTATTATCCTCTTGCGCCAAAGGAGTCAATTTTTCTAGCTTGCCGATGGTCTTCGCTTTAAGTAAATTTGACGTGAGTTACGAGAATTGCCAAATAAAAACGCTTATCGTGCCTTGACCATATTGCCGGGATGCGTGTTCATACTGTAGCGCTTGTAGGCCTCTTATCCTTTATCGTCAAACCTATATAAAATTAAATCCCAAAACTGATAGGAGTTTGGTGCTTTGTAGCATGACGTCGTTGTTAATTAACTTCATTCCGATAAATCATTTTCTTCGCTAGAAAACCTCTAGTCACCCTACATATAATAATTGGCTTATCTCTCCTCTGGTTCCTTCTCTTCTTCTTTTTTACCCATTCGCTTACTCCATCTTTTTCCCTTAATCTCCTTCATTCCTCCTTCCAACTCGTTTTTCAAGCCCTCGTACCAACCCTGCTTTGTCGAGGGTGTAAACGAATTTTACGTAGCACGCAAGCCGAGTGCAAAATAATAGTCTATAATTAAATAGCATTCGTATCAAGTTTCTTTGCTTCGGTGTTATAAGAATTTTATGACTCGGCATTTTGTATTAAATATACGTCATATCCTTTATGCAATGTCACTATATATTTATAGAATTAAGCCCGTTTTACACAACTCAAGCTTTACACTTATATTGATCCTACGTTGATAATTCATTGGATAGAATTTTTTTTGGTGATTCACATGAATTAAGCGATCTTATTATCGATAGCATAAAACTGTTAATGTCAAAATCTAATTTAACTTAAAATAAATTTTCAATGCGGAAGACCATTTGGAAGGAACAGAAACGGGCTACTATGAATATCTATATATAGCGCTAATAGTCATGTATTATAACATTATATCATTAAAAGCCCATACGATAAATTTCCAATATCTCGAAATAGAATGGTTGTCGATTGGACCCAGATTTAAACATATTCCAATTGGTCAGTCTCAATTGGGTCTCCATGTAATTAGATAGAATCCAATCGAGCGGACATTTCATTAGACACTTTCGAAATACTATATTTATTACAGTATATTAACCCGTAGGTAAAATGGGTTATTTTGTATTGGGAAACTCACGTAATCAGTAAATACCCATGACGTATAGTGGTATTCAAAAGTATTGCGTTAACTGAAATTAGCTTGTCGATTTGATTTCTGTAGTAGAACCATGTTCAGGTGGTGACAATACTGAGGAATAACCCTGTACAGTCAACACTGTATCAGTCAAGTCTTGCCATTGACTGACTGCTTTTACGCTTTACTCAATTATCAAAGATTTATAGTACGTGGCTAATTGTTAGAAATGTTAGCAGCTGCGTCACTCGTGTGAAATACCTTTTCCTTATGCTTACAGCAGATCTCTTGTAATTTGCCATTTCAGGAATCGGAGCTTACGGAAATCATTGGTTAGGAAAAATTTCGGTATTTTAGAAAGAAATTAGGTGAATCGAGCAGCCGCTAAGAAACACTTGGTGCTACGTAGAGGCTAATGTAGATGTTGATGTGGCGTTCCGGTAGGAATTCATATAATCGTTAGAGTGTAAAAATGAAAAATTGACCTACAACACTTTTTCAATACTTTTAACGCCATTTAATGCGGAAATGCAGTAAACATCGATTTTACCGAATATATTATAAATATACCAATTTATTCCCTTTTCCATCGAGCCATACCGAATATCAAATTTAAATTTTCCGTTTCAATATGCCTTTATTACGTTTCTTGTGGGGTAGACATTTATGCCGGAGAAAAAAAAGAGGAATGAGAGAACCGCAAAAGAAGTTAATTGAATTTTCTGTTGACTTGAGAGATTGTATACAAATGCCAACGCCCTTTACCAAATTTGCACATATTTGATAGATTTTCACTTTGGAGTATAAACAGCTGGTCCTTTTACGTTATTCTCGTGTCATACATCTCTTATACGTATGTGGGGGAAAGTGGGGCAAAAATGGGCAACCAACTACCATTAATAAAATTGAACAGAATTTGTCAACCCAAATATATATTTTTATTTGTTAATAATTGTTTTCAAATATATTTATAATAGTAGTTGATAACATTAAGAAAACATAAAAGGGGAGCAAGGTCAAATGTGCAGATACGCAATATGGATAACGAAAATTTTGAGGATGCCAAATTCAGCCCGGCCTTTTCCTACTGTAACATTTGCCTCCCTACGGATGATGGATTTCGCCATGGGCAACGTACGCAATTGCTTAGGGGCGCCAAGCTGCCAGGAACGCCGAGGAGAGAAATAAAAAAAAAATTATTAAATTTGAGTACTGTAAATAATACATGTTATGTAGGTCTGTACAGTTAGTGTCAGAGTTACAAAGGTTGAATCCACATATGTATGTATGTATAATATAGATTACAAAGAGGATTTCCCCCCACGTTAAACAAATAAGTGGCACCCAGAAAGTAAAATTTAATTAAAAGATAAATTGATGGTCGCCAAGTATAACCAGATTTATAAAAACGACTATTTCCATAGAAGCAGGTCTTGCGAGAATCTGAATAACTAAAAATTTGGAACATCAAATATCCCAGGATGATAAAATATTAAATTTTCCCAACTTTCCATCGGGAAAAGGCCCACGTTTCGCGCATGAGCTTACAGAACTATAAGTCCGGTCAGAACAAACTTGAGGGTTGAACCATGAAAATGTAGCATTTGCCACGAACACAGCTAAGCTCTTAGGCCTGGCCTGCGGGTGCTCCTAGATTAATTAGTTACCCACACAGTGAATAATATGATTGCAAAGATTGATGGAGATCAATAGCTCGAAGCTAAGGTATGTATATCATCTTTATTCATTTCTCTATTCACTCGCAAGTAATAAATTATTCATTACCGGTATTGAATTGGAATTTCAATTAGTTCGTCCTTAGCCCGCAAACACATCTACTTGTCCACATTCGTCGAATGTAATTAAGAGACGTGTAGGCGTGGCCTTAATGAATTTCAAAAATTCCCAAGAATCCTTAGGATACCAAGAAGGCACTAATCAAGTCCATCTTCTCAGTGATAGACATAAATAATTGGTGCGATATTATTAACGTCCAAAGTGAATTTTTTACAGTTAATATAGATATATTTCAGTTTCGCCTGTTGCTTTTTCTGTAATGTCACCTGTATACGGATTAATGGAAAAAGGTAATGCATACCTTTAATGTGTCCACCTACAAGACCGTTTCTCTTCCCTCTACTTTATCGTTCTCCATTTCCCTCTTAACTTCAGCACCATCAAACCAAACCCATAAAATGCCGACCTCAGCTGCGCATCCTGCAGCACAAACGTGCCGTTTTACAATCCCGTTATAGTCTTTTACTGTGGTCCATCCCACTCGGGAGCCGTAAATTTCCGAGCGCAAATAGCTGAGTATATTCGAGACATGTAGCACCGCGGCGAACTAAATTTCTGGTTAACCGGGAAAACTATGAAAAAAACTGAATCGAAAAACTTTTTCCTATGACGACGACCGCAATGACTACGGTTCCGTGAGTCGCGGACCGGTTACTATTTTACTCTTCCTTTTGTTTTATTAAAGAAACGAAAGGTCGAGCGTAATAAAGAGAAAAGTCAATAAATACTCTAATTTATTCCCATGGGAAAACTATTAAATGTCGTATTATATTACTTACCTGCATTCGCTATGTTGGTCGTCCAGGAGCCTTTAAGTGCGAAATGCAACCGTTGCATACGGAAATGCATACGTTGCCTATATCGTTGCACGTATTTCGATCAAATCCTACAGGAAAGTCGGCAGATTATCAGGACGTATCACGCAATAGCGTGCTATCGATTATATTGATATTATATATTGAAAGAGATGTACTTGCTATGCTAAAAGGCTGATTAGAATCCCACAGTATAGATATACGAATATTGATATCAACGTCATAGAACACGTAGTGCTTCCCGATGGACTTTGAATATGACGGAAGTCACCATTGGGACTTTCTTTTTTTAGCAGCTTTTCGAACGCAGTTAATACCAAAGTGAAGCACAAGATCTGTTGCAGGAACAACTGTAGATTGACGGATGCTGAGTAATACTGCGTGAGTCGGATGTAGTGTTAAAGATGTCATGCAGAAGTTACGAGTAAAGTGACGATAGTTTGGGAAGATGAAGTGAGAATTTAAATTGTATCTTTCCTTCGATATTCGCCATCTCTCTCTCACCCACTCTTCTTTCTTTTCTTTGTTTTATTTAGTAAACATCGTAATGCCATAATATGTACAATATCTATCTATGATCTAATAATATCACTGCAATGTGAGTTATGCTTTGCTTTGTTTCGCATCGTTTAGGGTCTACAGCTTCTCGAGTGTCCTCGGCATTGTTTTTGCCTTTTTCCTCTTCTTTATAACTTAAGACTGTGCTCATACAACGGGGATTGACGCTCGTTGTGTGGGTTACGATTATTCATTTTCGACGTGTTTAGCCTAGAGTCAAGTACAGTCGAGTCATAATAATTACACCTGCGAAGCTCGAGTCATTGCACACTTCTTTTTATTTATTAACAACGTCTCTTTCATAAATGTTATTTTGTTTTTTCTTCTTTTTTTCACTTTGAACAAATATCGTCGACCCGAACTCGCCGTGACGTCAGAGGGACACCGAAAGGTTTGACTGAAGTGAATTTTAACGAACTCTTTGTTCGTCAATTTTTGTTCGTGAGAAAAATTAGCAAAGTGCCCGGCTGCCAAATTGTGTTAATTAAAACACGAAACAGATAATTCCTGTAAATTCTTTAGAATTCTCAAGAACAGAATAGTACGCTATTTTACATAAGGGCAGCACTACATCTTGGCGACAGTTTAGGTACCTCACCCAGTATACATCTAGTCCTTTTTGTTATGCTGGCGGCCATTTTCACCGCGAATAAATTCCCCTCTTGCGAGAATGATACGACGAGAGGTGGTTAGATATTTGTACAACACGATTTCGCTCCGGGCACTGCTTTTGAATTCACGCCACTCCGATACGGCCCTGCCGTGCCGATTTTTCTACCGTAAAAGTCAAGTCCTCCTCGACGTTTCAAATCCATCGTTTCTCGGTTCGATGTGCTCGGAAGGAGCTTTTACTTTAGTTTCTTTCAGCATAGCTCTCGTTTACAGAGTCTCGTAGAAATACCAAACACGCCTGAGCTTTCGTGGCTTTTGCAAAGAAGGTAGACATTCTCGCCGAGGCTTTATTCGTGAAAGTTCGAAGGAATTCGTTCCCCGAGTGGAGCAGTAAAGCGTGACTCTCCCTTTATTTATTTTCCTCCTTGTTATACAGTGTTCTCATTTTTTATTCTTGTTTTTCTAAAGGGAAGAGAGTTCACGATCCCCTGGCTCGTATAGCAAAGAAGAAGATCGTGGCATTCTAGGTAGCAGGAGCTTTTACGTGCAGCTCGTCGAGGGCATAGCAATATTCCTGAATCGTGAGGTGCCCCTTTTGCTCCCGTTTCATACAGTGCATTTACACGCTCCTGGCTCTCTAGTAAGACAGAACACGAAACCCGCACAATGCTCTGTACACGAGGCCATAGCTTGCACGAAGCTCGAGTCTTGGAAAGCACCCTTAAATAATCGGACGTGCATCCGCATCCGAGAACGATGGTCGGTGCAGGGCCGTACTTTGGTGGTGGCATAATTTATGTTACAAGTCTATGTACAATTGATAGCATCCGCTGATACCAATGCCGGATATAACACATTTCCGTGAATTTCAATGTACGAATGAGCGAGTGACTCTCCGATTTATATATATCAACATCAAAATTTCCAAGTACCTCGTGAACACTACCCACTGTATATAGATAAAATAGTACTTGAGGAATATCAACCCGATAGGTGACACAACGTGGTCGGTCGCGCCTGACGTATATTCTGTTTGTAATGACGCAACTAGTGTCAAAGGCGTTACACGTGTAGATTGCAAATTAATGTCGTGGGTTACACGTGTAGGTCGCGCGTTAGAGACGCTCTCTATATTCGCTTCGATTATAACGGGAATGAGGAACAAGGATTGTAATTTGGGTGGTTGGAAAATTAAAGAGGATTAGGACCAATTGTGCTTAATTATGTTTAATTACTTCTAATCAAGTTTTCCTTATCGATCCTATCCAGAGCTTGTACTCACTGTCACGTAAGTATCTCGTACCCAAAGATGGCCGCCTGTGTGTCTCACGTCTGTAGCTCCTGGAAGGGCACAATTTCGAAGGGGGTTTCTCTTTCACGACACAAAGTCGAGGAGGGATCGACTGCCGATAATCGGATAAGACTCCCTTGGACGTTATTGCCTGTACTCTCCTCGAAGAAGCTGGGATAGAATGAAAACGATAGTGAGGATAGAGGATGGGCGAGACTCGCAGGAGGGAAGCTCTCGTAAAACTCCCGTAACATAATCGTACCTTTTTACGCTATTATCCGTAAATCGATTCCTTCAGAGGATTATCCGGATTACCATCCGTTTCTTTAATTCCCGCAGTGACCCGATATCGGGGATGGTGTAAGGCGACGACATGGATTCAAGATGAGATGACGATGGTCACGGATCAATTTCTTATAAGATGAAGTAAAACGAATTTAACCGGCATTGGCATCTTCGACTTAGAGGATAATCGCGGCGATGATCCCGTCATCGGTTTTGGTTATTCCTACAGGTATTATCATAGGTCAGGATGCCCTCATAGGATTCCTGGATGCACCACGATAAGACGGATCACCATCTCCTTGTACAGTTTACATCGAGGATATGTACAAAATGATGAGAGACACCAACAGACAACTCGAGGATAGAATCGGTCCCGCTGTACCGGTTTGCATAGCTTCCGGTCGTTCGCCTGCAACAGATTATTCATAGAAACGCTTCACTTTTACATAATGACGTCACACTGTCACTATTTATTTATAAACTATTCAGAACCGTCCCTAGAGGGTGCAAAGCTTCGATTTATTTCGAAGTTTATATTCAACCGAGTATATTGATAGTAGGGAGATCAAAGGGCCTAGAGATGATGTAGTACTATCCTTTCGTTTATACACATGTTAGGCTGGGTTCACACTGTTATCAGTAGGGATTTAGAACGTCGATCAAGATTCACATCCGCGCAGAACCACGCGATCCTTTCACAACGAAATCTCATCTCCGAGAAACGCCTGCGGATCCGTGCAGGTGCTTTATAAAGCGAATCGAAATGCAATTTCCGTTCGTCGTGATTCTCGTCTATCCACACGTTCGATCAGTCACGTTACTTAAAGTTCCACGCCATGAATTTAAGAAGGTTCTTTACCCAGTTCTAAAGTCACGGTGTGGGTACTTGATCCACTCGAAGGAACAAGTGAGGTCGCGGTTTTTGTCGATAGTCTTGTAAAATATCTGCTGCTTTCTCTCGGTCCATCTCTTTCCCTAGTTCACTCAGTCACTCGATATCAGTTTCTCTCTTGCTCCCACACGCGCTTTCTCCCTTGACCATTTGGTCTGCTCATAAAGAGCGTAAACTGTTTCCACCAAGGAACGTCGAAAATAAAGACGAAACGTTGATCCCTCTGGCTGAAAAATCCTTCTGGCATTTCCTTGCCGTATGAATTTTCTCTCTGGCAGTCGGCAGTGCATACAAGTACGAAGAGTGTGGGGTGTCAGCCACATATTATACGTATGCAAATAGACCGTATATCACGCAAAGATAATAATTCAATTGGGTTGAACTTACCATTAAGAACGTGGACCCTGATAGAGGCGGTGTTCGCGTTGCTGGGCTTGCAACTGTATACTCCAGAATCGGAAGTCTGTGCAGACTGAATGAGAAGCCATGAGGTCGTGACGTCACTTCCCTTTTCCGTAATTATCGAAACTCCTCCCCTAGGACTGTCATAGCTCAGCACCTTCTCATTGTAGTACCAAAATATGTAGGTAGGGGGCTCCGAACTGAAGTGTATCGCGCACGTGAGATTTATCGTGCTTCCAGCACCGACGTACAGTTCAGGACCGCCTAGTATCGTAGCCGTGGGAACTGCAAAAGCGAATCAATTCCTATAATGTTTACCTGGTGTCCAATTAATCCTTTGTTCTCAATTTCAATCTATTCACGGCATTTATCGCAATTTTAATATTTGAATCAAAATCAAGCTTAAACTTAAAATCAAAGACTCACCAACGACGTTGAGGTGAAATTGGTGGGCCTTAAGAGGCACTGTCGATATCTGACACTCGTAGATACCTTGATCACGTTCCTGGGCCCATTTAATGCACAACGTCCACTCGGACCACTCGCTGTTCTGTCCGGAATTTTGTCTGTGAAGAGCCTGAAAGCGCTGATCGCTCGTATATGTATAAGCTCCAGCCGTCAGGATGTGGATGTCTCTGTGCCTCATCCAGGATACCTTTGTAACGAAAGATACATATGATGAGTAAAGTAATCTTTTAGTGGTTATGCGTAGTTCAATTTGTTAAATTTTAGATCAATTCCTTCTTCTCATTTTTCGAGAGAAAAAAAGGTGTTATTGTCAATTACGTGATTCCTCTTTCTATTCTCTATTTCCACATACCGCTTTTAGGAAAATTAATAGATTTTTTTTTCACAGCTGGCGCAGCAACGCTATATGGCAACTTTTGTACTAATTTTATATATTCTTTCTTTAACGTAAATAGAAAGATAAAAAAAATTCTGCTCTGTAAGTGCTTTTACTCCCTTCAGATTTTCTTTTTAATCACACTTATTAGTACCAGATGTTACCGTATACGATTTTGTAGTGTCGCTTTCGTAAGATTTTTACGACTCTTATAATAATAATAATATAGGTATATCTTCATACGTATCTATTCAGCTTCTTGCTGTAACAAGTATATAGCAATTGTATACAAGTCACTTTGTTTTTCTTTTTCCATTTCTCTACAATACCGCTTTGAAGGCAGATATTTGAAATATGAATTGTTGATGCAGGTAGGCACTCTATCAAAGGGAATTAGACGCTTTTATTCTCAGTGAAAAAAAAAGGTTTTCTTTTATAAGAAAGACTTACACAGTAATTACGTGAAAGACTTCAAAGCTAAAAGCATAATAATTTCAGGTACATTGCTATGTCGACATAACGAATAGCGCTAAAAAATATGGAAGAAAATATTATTACGCTCAGAGGTTGTGAATAACGTATATATCTTGCGTCATAACATACGTAGGGGAGAAACGTCTAATGTGGGACGTTCGCTAACGTGGCGCATGCTTATTACTGTATAATACAATTCCATAGAACGTTTAAACAACTCTTATGAAACTCATTTATGTGCCGACTAATCACAGAGTAAAAATTATACATAATAGATGTATCTTAATCATTTTATTATGAGAAATGTTTTACGCTAAACTTGCTGGATTTTAATATTCAAATGAGCAAGAGAAATTACTATACGAAAAGGGTTAAAAGAAAAATGTGAAATTTGGGAAGGAAGCAATATGTGTAAATGCTAAGGAGATGTACAAACTAATCAGACAATTATAGATCTTGCGTTTTCAAAATTTATCATAGAAACTGACGTGTTAAAAGCGCCGAAAATAAGAAATCATTAGTGTAGGAAAACGTGACTATAAGAATTTGAATCAGGAGCAACTTTGAATTTTACGCAATGAAAATATTGCTGATAGCAAATACAATGATTGATTAACGTATAAAGTAATAAGCGATAAGGGAGCAATATATCTGTCATCTTACTCTTACCAATTTTTTTTCCTGTTTTTTAGGAACGCGCAACTTTCTACTCCTATACTGGCGCGTAAATTCTCCGTGTGACGGGATATCGCAGGAAATGGGCAAGGATAAGCGGCGAAGGTACTTGGAGTATTTTTATGAGGCGCTTCGCCAAAGTACAACAGCGAAGAAGAGTAGGATACAGTACTGAAAGACGAGCTGAAGCTCGTTGTGAGGCCAATGGACACGAACGAAAAAGAAAAAGCTTGCTTAAAGGTTATTTCTCGATTGTAGCCAGAGATACATTAACGGAGGGTCTTCTCATTTTCTGAATCGATATGAGAATCGATCTTATGAGATCCTTTCTTTTGCTTCAAAATTTCGTCTTATCTTATTTCAGGTTCTTGGCCGCAGGGTGATTATAGGGATAAAATACATACAGCGTAGCAAGGCAAGCATGTCTTTAATGTAGCCAATACTTGAGGATCCTGACAACTATTGTACGTCTGACAAAGCACCGTCTGTACGTAGGCTGACTCCTCGCTGTAAAGGAGAAACAAAAGCAGGGAAGAAAAGTCAGACGTGCTTGGTATTTTTGTCGACGTTACAGTTTGATTGACTAACTAGAATTGCTTGGAAAATTAAGCACTTTTAATTAAAATGAAGGTTATTTTCGTAACGTCAGGTATAATGAATATTATCTCTCGATAGGTTTTTACTAATTTTCCCTTTGACGGTAGTCGGTAGGAATGAGAATCGGAGACAGCGATAGTACTAAAATGACAAAATCTGGTGAGATCGATCAATTATGAAACAAGAACTTGCAAAAATTCAAAAATACATGTATAATAAAAATATAGTATGCAGAACTCCACAGGGATGGAGTTTATTATGCAAAATCGGGATTCTATGGTTTCCGGAGCGCCATGATTAGAAACTTATTTTTTATACCGAAGAGCACGAATCTAAAAATGAAAATGGCGTATCTCGATTAATTTTTGAGATATCGATGGCTAACGTCAATTTTTTGGCACCGCCTTTCAAATATTTACCTCATGAAATTTGCAGTATCTTTTTCAATTTACTCTTTCTATCAGAAAAAGTTCAATCCGGGTAACGCTGAAATCGGCTAGGTCGGGAGATTTTGACAGTTCATACAGGCCGCCATCTTGCCCGGCGCGCAGACGACACACCGACGAGGACCCAGCACAGTACCACCACCCCGCCAGGCCCTGGAGGCCAGCCAGGACCGTGCCTAGCGAAAACTCCAGATCCTTGCTATGCCCGAACTACGGACCAATGGCGAAGTGCGTAGGCCCTCTCGGTCCAGCGGTTCAGCCAATCCCCAAGGCCCTGGAGGCCCGCCAAGGGAAACAACGAGGAACGGAAATCTTGAAGAATTCACTTCGTAGTTGGACATCCAGAGAGTCGGCTTCGGTTCCGGTGTTTCCTTTTCCTCGCCAGTGCCTCACCAAATAATGTATCTGGCACTCTCGAATCTCGCAGAAATGGAAATTCCGACTGAATCCATTTGGATCGTCTTACAGAACTCAAAACGAAAAGAAACGTTCCCACAAGGGAAAGAAATCAAATTCTTAAACGAAATCAGACCGTTGTCACGCAAAACCCCCCATATAACTCATCGGGTTGCATAGCGCGGCTCAAATTTACCTAATCTTCTGAGAGGCTCGAAATGCTGCGATTCAACACATACATTCTATGAGTAAGGCTACAAATGATATTTACATGGGGAAATTTATTATGTTTCCTAACGGGGCAAATAGATAGGTGCGAATGATAAGCTTGATTTGACGTTACAGCTATAAAGGAATAGGGACTTCATGTGAGTCCTCATACATACTATGAACATCTAATGATAATCGGAAGCCACTTTGACAGAATAGGGTAACTGATTGCGTGCGTCGGGGACACGTGGTCGATATACCACCAAAGATTCTATCTGTCCAGATGACAATTGTCATGCGGATTTAGATTTTAATTCCTTGTTCAATAGTCAACGCGAACGATTAATATTTTATACTTTTTTTTCGTCACTTCCCTTAGGTCAAATTTTATTACCCACCAGGACACTACAGATCACTCTTAAGACCTTCTTCCAACTGACACTCGATCGATCTACCAAGGACGAATACGTAGATTAAAAAAGACCAACTGTCGCCGATGCCTTCGTGTCTTTCCGTTCGACAGGAAACTATTCGTTTCTAGATTTTTCCTGGACTAAGGGAAATGGGAACGGGATAAAGGAGCCAGGAAAAAAATCAGTTGTACCCAGTGTCCTAGCCAGCGAAGATTAATCGACAGCGATGGGTCATTTATAAATCTTGGGGAAGGTTTGGTGCAATCGAAATGTCGATAAAGATTTTTGCTTACCATGTTCATGTGTGGCATATGAGAAGAGTGAAAAATTCTTATAACCCATAGGTAGAATTTTCGCTATAGTGCATAATCTAAGGTAATTAGGTGCTATTGAGTATACACCTTATACATATATCAAACGACTATAATCTCCAAGTGGTAAAAATACTACAGTCAGAGTAATTTCTAAAAGCTTCAATATTACGACTCGTTTTCTCGTTATGATAGTCTTTAATACAGCTCTGACCTATATTACATTTTTTGCATAAGTAATGCGGCGCGCAGTCTCGCACTGGCAACGGTTGACCACGTCTGCAGCTTAAAGCTTAAAACCCAGTGAAAAGCATGAGAAAAAGTTTTTTTTCCGCAGCGCAGAAGCATCTCCTATCTTTTATGCCGTGTCTCTTTTTCAACGGAAAAACATTTGACCTTTTGAGCTCGAGTCGGTGGGTATTTTTCTTTTGAATTTTTCCATTTACCTGTTTGATACATTTTATACTTTATCTATACTTCAAATTCGAGTACAATCTTACTTTTAGATTTTAATGAGGACATTCGTTAGCATAATGGCAAGTGCACATTACGCGGGTACTTTCAATGTAGCAAGCCGTAAACGCGAAAATATAAAGTTCAAATTTGCTAGTGATTCGATTAAATTGATAATAGGATTGATTGGACTGCACTGGAGTAGTTATTGGATATTCTCGTTGCAAACTGCAAAAGTGTATTACAATGGTGTAGGATTTGGATAGGATTTTATTCGATTGGATAAATATTAGCGACTCTCTTAATTAGTGATTCGTCGACGGTTCCGTTTTACTCTATTAGGGATATACGTGATAATTACGTAATATTAGGATGATACGAGGAAACCTGAGATTAAGCGTTAAATTATAGTGGGGAAATCTTAAACTAAAGGTTAACCGAATATACTCTTGTAAATGAGACCACCCCGTATAAAAAGTTACCATTACCAAGACTCTGTTGCAAAAGGTAATGAATGGTTTTCCACTGATTTCCCCACACATTATCCATGGCAAAAAACCATTAGCAATCGAAAATTTATCTTCGGGCTTTTATTTATCTTTAAGCGTCTAGAATATTCTTAGGAGATTCTGGACTTAATTTTTCCTGCGACGTGTATTTATAGCATATGTAAAAGGGATCCGAAAATCCCATTAACTTATTCAAATTGAGCGGAACAATCGAACCATCTCTTTATTATCGAATGTGACCAGTTTAAGTCCCGGGAAATTTCGGAGCTATTGTTTTCTTTTCGATTGTGTTGCTTTATGTCCTTAGAGGAATCACGCTTGTACCAATAATACGCTTACGACTTTTTACGTGAATATCTAAGAAAAAAATCTAAAGAAAAAGTCATATGCGAATCTTTTGATATACAATATGTATATGTATGATCGTTATCTAAGCGATTTGCATGAGTACAAGCAATCCTAACTATTTTTAAGTTTCTTATACAGACAACTCTCCCTAAGAAGCGTTCCGTATTTTTGCCTTTCCCCTTAATCTCTCTCTCTCTTTCTCTCTAGGCTATCTCACCACGTGGGGAATGATTCTCCCACTCCTCTGTATTGCGGTGTTCTTTTTATATCTGTCTCCGTCAAATACCTGCCTATCGGACTCTAGTGGGCGGGCATTCCGTAAGATATCACTACCTTCAATATAGTGTGACTAGACCCCTCTTTACGCTATCTTACGAAGAGTTGACTGTAAAAGTAAAAATGATGCTTACAGTTTTGTCGCCGAGATTGCGTACTCGACATGTGAGATAAGCTGTTTTTCCAATCAGGGCCGTAACATTTGTGGGTTGACTAAAGTCAAAAGTTGGTTCTGTTTTTGGTTTTACACCCGAGGAATAGTCTAGTATTTGCTGACGTGCTCGACCCTGATTGGCATGTCGCTCCACAGTGTCCATACTGCGCTCTCCCATGCTCATAGTATCTGAAACAATATAGAAAAGTGTTAATTGACAACTGATTTAGTCTTGAAGTGAAGGAATGGAGTAGAAGGAGAAAATAGAGCTAACAAAACAAAATAAAATAAAAATAATAGGCGAAAGTAGAGCGTGGCGTATCCTTAGCTATGTCGCGTTATGGTTTTCTTGGCTTGTTAAATGCCGCCGGTAATATCCCAGAATAATTCTCATTTGCAACTTGCTTAATGCAGACGATAAAGTCACAAGAATAATTCAAGGAAAACGTTAATCTAAGCAGGTCATCTCAAAATCCTGTTTTACCCGTTTATGAAACCCTAATAAGATCCTTTCCCGTATGACCAATTCGCTAAGTGGACCAAGAGGAGCGACTCATTTTTACAGAGATTAAAGGGAGTATGAACAACATTTCAGATATTAAGATTAGCATATTTTTAACTTGCTAATCTGCAAATAGTTCTAATATAAAAAATTCCTGAATTTCCTGTTGCTAAAGACACCTTTCAAAGTAAAATATTACTTTTTCTACGTAGATTTTTATTGAAACAAAGTGATAATGTATACATATATAGTCTGATACTTCATATAGTGCAGATCTTCTTTCCCAACACGCATTATTCATCGCAGGTTTACCTTTAAATACAAAAATCTTTAATAATTTATCAAAATCTTGTTACCTTCTAAAAATTATCATAAACTGGCGGTTCGTTTCGCAATAAAGAGAAATAATGAAATTAAAAAAAATCTGCATTTTAAATTCGACATGTCTGTCCTACGGGAGTACCCCTAACAAAATTTTCCGTCGGCAATGCTTCTTTTTTTTTGATAAACGTAATGTGTGTTAAATCAATAAAAATTAATTAAAAAGCATTCATTAGCTTTAGCAAAAAAGTATTGACAATGTGAAATATTGATACGGGTAGATTTCCTTAAGTATTTTGCATGAGAAGAAAATTTGAATGACCTATGCATGTGCGTTATTAATATATGTATTATGTGATTTCTTGCTAACTGACGATTGAATGTCAGTGATTCACAGTCTGTACTAATATTATACGTAATTTGCCATCCAATTCCACCGCGCATTATTAATCTTTCTAAATTTCATTAAGGTTTTGAATTTTGTATCTTGAGCCATGACATGAAGTCTTGACAGTTCACAACCGAGTACGAGAAGCTGAGAAAACTTCATGAACTTCTTCCGAGCCTCAGGAGCTCGAGGCACCATATCGCTTTTGGTATCTTACACGCTTTGCCGCCGCTTGCTTAAATTAATTTCCTTCCGGCAACTAAGCTCGAGAAGCTTATTACGGGCTTTTCGCCGCAGCACAGGGACCTCTCTTTGGCTTCTGCTGGGATTCGGATATAAAGTTGCCAGTCAAGCGTCTTGCTGGGATTTCTAGACGTAGGAGCAGAGTCGCGTTATAAATCGTAGCACGCTTGCACGAGCACAGTATAAAATGGACTCAACAAAATAATTACGTTTTACTTTGTATATATGCTTTCAGCAAAATCGGCTATCATGGTTCCTATAAAATAAAAGGCTCTTATCATAATTCTATTCCCTGTATTCTCTAAGGTGAATTAGTACTCGACTAAAAGTCGCCGTCTTACCAAATTTTTGTATGAAGAGGTAACTTTCAATATCAAAAGAAAAGATCAAAAAGTTGTTGAAGTTTAATAAAGTTAAATCTCAATAAAAGAAATACTTGCGAGACTATTTTTTTAAGCCTCAAGTTCGGCTATTATTCGGTAGATAATAATCAAACAACTTGACCCGTTTTAGGAATTTTTATTTTAATGTAAATACTTTGGTCGGAAAAGTTTGGGACAATGCTAATATTTCTTCATTACCTGGATGAGGATTATATACCGTGGAAAGGCTTAAACTTTATTTCATAGTGTCTCTTGCTACTGAAACTTTGGGAAAATTCACTATCATTGCGTTAACGACTAAACATATCATGATAATGATGTTGTAAACCTCAATATGATATTGGGAATTTGTGGGAAGCCTGATTACGAATCCTGACTAATATCCGAAATTGTATTATATATCCGTATTACATAGTGAAATTAATCTGAATGTGTTTGATTTCTGTGTTTCATGTTTGTTACTCAATTGCGCTGTAATGGGTGAACCGATTTGGAAGAAATTTGACATATGATCCATATCTCGTTCAAAAACATTTCGGAATCATAAAAAGATGTCATGAAGAAATTGTAACCTCAAATTCGAAACCAGCGACCCTGAAAGGCCGAAGAATTGAATTTCATATAGATCGGACAATTTTGATTTTGAGTCTGCTATTTTCCATTTTTAATTTTTACTTCAGATTCATAATAAAGGAAAGCAAAAACTCATGACATATTGTCCCAAAAAGTTTTGTAACTGAACATTGTTCAATGTAAATTGCTTAAACATGGCTGAGCAGTATCTGAAATCGAATTTTTTCTATAAAATAAAAAAAAATTGATTTATGAAAACAAATTTTTCCATTTAAATCTATGGATATTATTATGAATTTTTTCGGAATTTTCTACGGTTAGTGAAGCTTCGCTTTTAGCGTCTACAAAAATCGGACGAAATCATACTTAGGCGCTAATTAAGACATTTCCATAAGAATCTAATTTATGTGTGACTAATTGGAACTATTAATAGCCAATTAAATTATATTTAATTATAATTAATTATTAATTAGACTCTCAAGCGCTGTAATTTTCTTCATCTAATCAAGCCGATAATCCGGCAGAAATTCGTAATTAGGTATAGTAGATAGTAGATAGTAAATCATAAATAAGTATACACAGAAGATCAGCAAGTTTTAATTTTTTGTCTAGTAAAGTAAAGGAGAAGCGACAAATCTGGCGTAATTCTAAATTCAATAATTAATAAAAACATGTACCCGTCTGCACAATATAATAAAGTAACAGCTAAAGTTTTACATAGATTTCAAATAAATTTTATGATTTTAATATATAATTATGATTGAATTTACACACGAATACATTTATCCTCACTAGACGTCCTTTGAGCTATTATGACAAACAATATATATTTTAAGCAGGAAATATACTATGTTGAATAAAGTTACTTCTAAATAATAGCGTTTATTGCACGTTAATCCTCATCCTTGTCATCAAGAATAGATTTTAACGTAGAATTGCCTGGAGGTTTTAGGATTAAGGACTTTAAGGTCTTAGGTTCTCTAGCTCCTAAGTCGATCCGTATGCATTTCCAGAAAGTCAGCAGGCGGAGGACCCTTGTCCTTGTCTAAAGATCTAAATATTTAGTCCAATCCTTCTGGGATTTGAATCGTATATTCAGCGATTACTGTGCAGTAAAGGCCACTTTCTTGTTTTATGCTGCTGTCCTATTGTGAGTTGCCCGGATATTCCCGCGAGATAGAAAAAAAAAGAAATAGATGGGGGATAATAGTTTGAACGAAAAAAAATATATGACTGCCATATACAGAAATGGGCGAATTTCTAAAATCGGAAACGGGTAAATTTGCGGAGGCTATGGTACTCATGCATCCGGGTAAAAACTGATTGCCTACGAAACTTTAGCTTTCTAGGCTTTATGTTTCGAAATATTTTTGGCCTGACAAATGATCACAACTGACAATTATAAATTATAAAAATAAAAATTGTTGTTAATAATTACTATATCAATAAAAAATAATTTATTTACAACATATAAAGAAGCACGGAAATTTCGCTTAGCAGCTTTGAAAGTTTTGTGTATCAAATCTTGAATCAGACCTGGTGAATTCGCGTACCAAGACTTTGGTAGAAAATGGATAGTCAAACTTGGTACTAGGCCATCAGTCTGGTCTTTAACCAAGTTCAGGTCAGCTTTGGGCGCCATTCTTGGTCGAAGCTTCGCTACAACAAATGTAAGTTTGGCTCAAGCTTGGCCCATCTGTTCGCTCCTATCTAGAAATCAATAGAAACTTAATGCCTAAATCCTGATATTGCCCAGAATATCACTGTCAGGCCGTGAGAAAAAATAATTAGTGTAGTTTAACTTAGTTTAACTTAGGTCCGACATATAGTATTTGGTACGGACCCTTTTCAGGATAAACTGAGAAATCCGTGATCCGATCTTCACGTTATTACCCAATAGGGACTCAATGAGAAAGTTAAAGATTTTCATAATTGTCATTTAGCAGTCATAAATAAAACAGTATATAACAACATGGTACCGTTTAAATGGAAATCGTGTAACTCCTCGTTCCTCGATCTTTCTGTTATGGAGTTATTATATATAACTTGATTAACAATACCCCAGAAAGCTGCGAATCTGAGAACGAATTTGGCCCTGTTTGCGTTAATTCGAAACGTATACAAAGAGGCAGATATCAATTAAAAGATTCTGAAGAATAGCAACCATGGCTTACTGTATTATATTAAGGGTAAAGTGCTACTCTCTTACAAAAGTAATATCTCTTACAAAGTTCACATTAGTCTGGATAAC
Source organism: Calameuta haemorrhoidalis (assembly GCA_031763665.1). Classification (NCBI taxonomy): domain Eukaryota; kingdom Metazoa; phylum Arthropoda; class Insecta; order Hymenoptera; family Cephidae; genus Calameuta; species Calameuta haemorrhoidalis. Next base: position 551,905 of record JARPRH010000126.1, on the reverse strand, counting down.
GAAAGCAAAATGTTTTACTGTGGGTGCCAGGTCAAAGTTCAAGAAGTTGCCCTCGTATCATAAGCGCTTTTCTTGGCTTGAGATTAAAATACTTGTACTTACTGATTCAAGGACTTCCACATGAAAAAATATATATTTAAAGAATATATACGTTAAACAGATAATAAACTCATATTCATATATATTCTGCCACATATGCATACTAAATGCGGAAATAAAACTTATAATATTTTTGATACCAATTGCTCAACATAGATATAGGAGAAGTGAAATATAAAACGTTATTACTAAGTCTCTACCGTAGATCAGAAACGAATTGCAACCGATATTTTTAATGATGTACAATCAAAGAAAAAAGTTTCAATGTAGGATTTTCTCTTAGATGTGAATTACATTCATTATGATTCGTTGAGAGCTCGATTTATTCACATACAAAAATCTTTCTATCCGTTTCATGTTTAATCTTTACATTGTGTGTTTCTGATAAATATATTTTCAGTTCCCGTCGTGCCCTATTTCGTTAACAATTTCATGAAATAGAGTCAAGTGTTACACGACGACTTTCATGACACCTACATCAGCCTGTTAGCAGTCATAGTTATTTCTATTTTAATTAATTTTCCAAAAAATCGGGTTCCACAGAGACCGATCGAGTAAGATATATTTAGTTAGTGCTTTCTAAGCTTCGATTTTCAGATCCAAAATTTCCTAGCTTCGAGGCCTCATTTATCTGAATCACCCACGCGTAGAAAAGGCATAACGGTTTCCCTTTAACTCTTAGGCTGCTCAATTGGAATCCAGGTACACCAATTTGTGGCGCGTTTCGCCACACGTTGCTAAAACATAACACAGATAAACGTCTAGAGCAGCGTAAGGGTTAACACTAACAAAACCAAGAAGTTGTGTAGAATTTATCCAAATGATACGGTTTAGCGTATCCCTATCACTAATGCTGCTACGCACGCTGAATGAGGCTAATTGGTCACCAATCTGCACTGAAGCCAAGTAGCGGGTCAAAGTTGACCAATCAGCAGGAAGAAGCTTGATCGATCCGTCCGCTGGGCGAACAGAGGGGGACAGGCAGTTAACACCTCTTGTATCAATCTAGAGTCTAATTGAGGGACAGTTGCGATCCCAAGAGCAGTTCACCCCTTTTTACTCCTAACCCTAACCCACCCTAACATAAACCTGAGGACGTTCACCTTTGACGAACGACCTACTCTTTTATTCCGTAATGGTAATCCAAAGGCATAACCAATATTGGTACTGCTCGAAACGGCTAATCTCTCAGTCGGTTCATATAAGTAGTGTAAGACGATAAGACCCGGAGATATAGCCAATCCAGAGACCACAATTTCCGCCGTCGGTAATTACCGTGGAGTAAATTGCTCAATATGTGCGGTGAGATCCTCATTGACAGTACAAGAGTCAGACCTAATACTGGTACGAGGACTGCCTCTGGTGTGCTTAGTGCCTTCAAGCGGCAAATAAGCGTAGCACTGCTAGTCTCAGGTATTTGGCAACGATTATTGGCTGCAGCCAAGTCACGCAATAAGATGATTTACTACGTTTGAGATATTATTCTGACAAGTATCAGATATCTGTATAAATCTGTCTCGGATCGTAAGTAGATTATTCAGTTAGGTCTTATCGTTTCTTAAGACAGCAATGATAATAGCAAGACAAACGCCAAGTTACTGTATATGCCCTGTAGTAACTTTAATACGTATAAATTTAACACCCAATTCCTTATCATGTTCTTAAAAAATGGAAATATGATGATGCTATTTCGAAGGAGCTATATCCGTTTTCGTGTTACGGTTAAACGTTTATTGAACACAGATTTATTAATTATAAATTAATTATAATTACATATAAAAATTACATTAGTTATTCTAGTGCATGTTGGTTCTGATCCTTGGCATAGATTAATTTTCTACATCGTCGAGGTATTTTCGTGCGGGAAGTTTCTTGAGTTTAAAGTTGATGGTCGAGTTACCCACGTGGGTAAAGAGGAAAGGGGAGGCTCTTATGCTTTTGCATTACGTGACGTCATCACTATCAACGTGATGGTGTTATACGTAAGCGATGTGAAATGCGGCACTGCGTAATAAATCTTAGTAAGCGGATAATGGATGATCGTTATTTATAAAATGGTTAAATGATAATCAAATAAAAAATAAAATAATTATCTTTAATTTAGTTGAATTGACTCAATCATTTTCAAAGATTTTATATAAGTGACCGAGATGTGACAACATAGTGTCGAAGCTTCGATTTATTGCTCTCTGCTGGAAGCCACGATGCATGTAGGATGTCGTGAAGCCGGCTTATCTCTTTTTTTTGAGATTAGAATGAACGTCAAGTAAAATGGTATAGTATGATAAATTGTATACTCCATGTCAATAAAAAAGTATGTATGCCCTACGCATGCTCGTTAAATCAGATTTCATTGAATTGGAATTTCACGCGCTTGATGCCACGCGCCAATGAATTTTCGTAAGGTTTGATATCAATTACTCAATATACTGAAAATGAAGCTTATAATCGGTCTTGATCTTTTTTTGCGCCACCATGCTCAGGTTAATCTGCATACTGTATAAATTTGAAAAACCTAATAATTTTCCTTTTCCCATCAACAACCTTAACAGGCAGCAGGCAAATCATCATAGTGACACCTGGTTAGAAATGTAATAAGGCCATTTCTCATGTGTAATGGGGTCCTGATGAGGTCGGAAATGACTTTCAGAACTGGAGTATTACAATCATTTCTTAATCAGACACTGACCAGGCGCTACTCACGATATTACGGTTACGGTCTAAACATAACCTGTCCTAACATAACCTAATCAGGAAACCCTTTTCAACGAGCCATATTTCCTCATTTGAGCTAGGATAACGTTAACTAGTGGCTCTGATCAGGTTTTAATCAGATACCCATATTTGAGTAAAGGGCGCGATATTCGTCCTTCGTTCCGACCATTACAGTATACGATGCAATAAATTACAATCAAATTGCACTATACGGTCAAGTATGTATTGTGCTGTATTTTCTGACCATACAAGAGCTCGATCCTGGAAATGGCACCTTCGACCGTGCATCCCACTCGTGCTTCCGAAAGCCACGGCTGGGCGCCAGTCAATCTTTGTTTTACCGGAAACTGACAAGCCGGTAAGCCCTGGAAGTCGAGGGGAACTTCCTCGATTTTATCAAAAGAAACAAAATAGAAATGGAACCAGTCAATGTTTGGTTCACGAAAAATTGACAAACCCAACTGTACTGAAATGTAAAGCCGCTTAGTATGATGGTTGTGGTAGAGCGGGTCGGAGGAGGACCTGGGTTAATAGGTAGGTTCTTCGAAATCTAAGCTGATCAGCTATGCGGCGCTACTCACCAGAGCTGACACAGCTAACCCACAGGGATCAAAAACTGTATCCTAGGCCTGGCCTGGGTCCATTACATTGGCACGGGTCACCCAGTGCACTGGATGCACCTCGAGTATACTTGTGGACACCGTGTACTACTTGGCAGGTCCGTACATTATTTGAAATAAATTTGCATTCATTATATCAGTCTTCAAACTCAAAAACGTAAATTTTCTATATAGAATGCATTAGCAATAACTCATGAAAAATAACCGCGGTAAAAGCGTAATGACAAATATACAGTGATAAATTATATAATAAGCAGATATGTAGTAACTTATGTACTTCGCATAGTTTTTTACCATACACGTAAGTGTCCTTTCATGGATTCGTCTTAGATTTATAAATTTCTTTATTTTCTCTAATGAAGATATTTATTAGAAGGTTTCTTGTTTCTGCGTTTCGGTTCAATTAGAAGGTCAACTGTCGTGCCCTCCGTTACACACAATACCGATTCCCCTTAATAAACTTAACGGTATACGGTACATAAACTCAATTCATGTGTGTCAACTTAGACTCATGATTAAACTTGAGGAAACTTATTGTTTGCGGGGTAGCACAATAAGCACTTTCTGTAAGTGTGCCAACGAGCTTGCTGGCACTTTCCAGAAAATTATTGTCCAGAATCGTCATTTGCCAGAAATGGCAGCTACCCGAATTCAACTTGTGTTCCTGTTGCTGGCGGTAGCTGTCGATGTAGCAGAAACCATTGTCTAGCTATACAACTACACTTATTAGCCCGTTTTGATGCCATAAACAACAAGAACACAAGCAGCTTTCGGGCAGTTGCCGTTTCTGACAACTAACGATTCTGGACAATAATCTTCTGACAAATGACACCAACCAATCATTTTTAACCAATTTATCGAGCTTTTTAATTTTCTTTTCTCTTTTCATTTTTTTTTCTACACCCCTCCCTCCAGTTAGGCGGTATTTTTTACGCGAGTCTGTTTTTACGGGGTATTTTTTCAACGCAATATCAATTTACGCGATCCGAATTTACTCAGTCAAAAATATATTTTCCTAGAATTTTTAAAAGTACGTAACAAGTACAGTGTTTGTTTTCTATGATTATTCAGCAATTCCTAAAACTCATATTAGCTTTTTTTTTTCAAATATTTTTTTTTCCTTTGCACTGACCGACTCTATTTAAGCGATTTTGATTTGCCAAAAACGAATCTACGTAAAATGGATACTCCGTGTAAATAAAGGGATGTGTGTATTATACTGACATTTCAGCGTATTGGATGGAGATTCGATGGGAGATTACCTAATCAATTTGATTGTAATTGTAACGAAGATCAATGGCGTCCAGTTATCTTGGCTAATAATTTCTATTACATAGTTTATCAACGATGTTATGTTAAGAAACCCACATATGCTACCACCCAGGTCAATCCATATCATCCCTCTCTGATTGCCAAACTTGGCAAACTTTTGGGACAAAGATTATAACTATATATATGAAGGCAATAGAATTCAGCTTTCCCCTCAGTATCAACTGATCGGTCGAATTTTTGCAGCTGTCGAAATCACGACTTGTTAGCCTGTAATTTGTATCCACAAACTTTGCGCCAATCTCTTAGTAACATCTTGGTCTGTTTTTGTTTTCTTATTCTTCGTTATCACTCAAATGATATTTTTAAAACTTTTTCATGAGTTTACCGGAGTTTCATTTACACGTCATCGTCTCTTATCCGTAACAGTATTCTTTTCTTGATTTTGCAATATGGTCGCTTAGGTATCAATCACTCGTGTAAATTTGAATTTGTCATCACTGAAATAGTACCAAGTGGACTGGTGGTTTGTGACTTGTTTACGGATTTTGAGTTTCTTTACGTATTTGTTGATTATTTATCATTACTTTGTTGAAACTGTACAAGTTTCGAAGGCAATCCTTTAATGTCTTGACGATGTTTTTTATGTGACATATCTTTATGAGATGACTTCTGGATTCGGAAACAATTATCGAGGAATTGCCTTGTCTTTTCGGCTTCTGTCGTTAACATTTCGAGATAGGCAAGCGAATATGGTAAGTAAATTTACTGCGTAGTGCTTCTGTGTCATTAAGATTCCATTCAGCTTTTCTTAATGTTATTACTTCATTTTATTTGTGTCACACGAAGTGTGACACACACACACACGCGTGCACGCGCACACACAAGCATTTTGGCGTTGGGCTATTTTGGAGACGATTTCATTTACGTATTGGCTATTTTGAGGAAATGGCTGTTTTGAGGTCTGTCCTCAAAAAATTTTCAGCGTAATAACTGTTTTGAGAGCCATAAAGTGGTTTGCCACAGCAAATTTGTTTAAATTTTTTCAATGCTAGACACCCGGAGTTGTGATGGGCTTAGAAAATGTTTCGTTAGGTCAAGATAGGATAGAATTCCAACGCTGTGATGTCCCAAAGTAGTATTTTTTTTTTTTTAAATGCATCAGCTCGCTATTGTAAACGTCTCTTTATGTTTCCTGTTCTCAAACTATACGATCGACAAGTGTGTATGCATATAGGGTGTCTCACCGAAAGTGCACACTTAGATTGCTTCCGTCACTAATGAAGATACGGGGAAAAGTTTCAGACAAAAGTTGTATGGTTTCAAGGGGGTCGATGTTTCATCCAAATAATTTTTTTTTATATTCTTTTGATTTTGAGATACCAGTATTTAGCCTCTGTTCTAATACACGGCTGTCCCTTGTTCAGTGAAGCTGAATTATAATTGTAAAGGTCGTGTACAGTACAATTGTCAATGCAATAATATCACATAATTTTCATGAAAAATTCCTAATTTATTTTCGGAAGTTAATGTCAAGCTAACCTTCAATTCACTAAATTGGAACTTTTGTGAAATTACATATATTTCTATACGAAGATAAGAGTACCTAGTAAGTAATTTTTATAATGCATTCCACTCCCAGGATTAAAACGTAACCCATAAGATTTCGGAAAATTGAACACAGCGAATACATAGATATCATACACAATATGCATAATATCTAAATACCAGTGTCAATCATACGTTCGTGCGATTTTAATTAAAAGTCAATATTCAGATAATGTTATTCATAATGTATTGTGCAAATATTTATATGACTAAATTTAAGCGACATTGTGACGTTTATTGTCACACAGTACAAAACATCCAATAACAATCAGACTGTCCGCGATACAAGTTTGATTTATCATTCACCGAAGAAATGCTGTAAAAAATTGATAATCCGATAAGAGATAGATAAATATAATGATCAAAGGTCAATTCATATTCAATTCTGAATGGGTATGAAAATAGAATAGCATGGTCATTATGTATATAGACGATAAGGGTATTGTTCGTATGACAGACGTTCTTGAAAAAAAAATGACTAATATGTCCCACAATACAGTCATTATACCAACCAATTCTCAATTATAAAAAAAAATTATTTATAGTAATAACGAAAATAGCGTGTCGAACGTACCTACTATATATAACATTTAATTTAACATTAAAGAAGTATAACATTTTGACAAACAAATTTCATTTTCTAGTCTGCTGTCAGCCATCAGGTTAAAATGCCGGAAGTTTGCCAGTGAGAAAATGAAAGGGTTACCGCATGAGAAATTCCCATAAGAATTCGTTCTTTAACGATCAGTGCCGAATAACGTATTTCGTTGCAAGCTCGATCGGTCGAAGAATAGAAATTGGAGTACGTCCTGAGGGATCAGAGAAATAGAACCAAAGATAGAGAACTTTTAGAATTTTTTTTTAAGCAGCGTGAAATGATTCCAAATTTTCAGTCTGTTTTGTTCCGGCAAATATTTCAATAATTTGGCAGAAGCGATAGGTCGGTAGGGAATGATCACTCGAACATTGTTTTATTCTTATTCTTGTTTTTAGTCTTACTCATGTTATACCATACATGAATGTATATTGTAACGTGTACGAGGCGTGGACGCAAAAGCATCGAAATTGTCAAATTTGCATTTGACAGTCGTACCACTTCCATTCCAATGTAAAAATGCTAATTCGACGGCGAGTTGCAGTTTTGTACTCTTCCTTTTTTCGAATAGGTGGAAGTCGTTCTGTGGAGTGTATAGTAATTCACTGTGTTCAATTTTCCGAAATGTTATGGGAAACGAGCGTTATTGGATGTGGCTATGCGGGCCAATGGGATTCTATCCTGTTTCGCCGGAAGTAATGGCAATTTACGCATTGAAACCGGATAATAAGAGAAGATCCGTATTTCGAAGTTTGGCTCGGTTAGAATCACGCCAGTGAAAACATTAGCGATAACTACGTAGTATGGTATATTGGATTACAAAGGAATACTTCGACTAAGTAGGACAGTCTGGATAGTTTTTTGTTGTACGACAGACGATAACACTTCCATTGAAGTAGCTCTAGACTCTACTACCCTTCTAAGACCTCCCAACAAATACTTTCCACTTCGAAGAAAAATGGACTACCTACTTGTATAGAGCTAAGCTCGTGCCTTTAGTATTTCGAGAATATCGCGAACCCTCTACATATTATATATCGTTGCAATTTTTCATCCTTTTCTTTCTCCTACTCGCAGCACCTTATCATTTCCACTCTAATGTCTCAAATTACTGAAACGATTTCTGCTTGGCGCTAAATAGTAGAATACGATCGGTAAAGTGTCAACAGGGCCGCAGCAAAGATTTGCACCCGTCGGCAACCCTTGAGAAGAGAAGATCCCTAATCTGTCGTGATAGTGATCGATCTAGTCGGACGTTGATTTGTAAGGGCGGAGAGTCGAAAGGGCGGTGTGATTCGACCGCGCCCAGGGGACCAGAATAATCCACAGTAGTAAAAGGAAATATTTTTTCAAGTATAATCCTATGAAATACAAAAAGTTTTTTATTTTGCCAGAGGACTAAAGAGTAAAATAAAAATGAAACGAGGGGAGTCGAACGAGTAAAATTCCCACCAAAAATTACCTTCCGTGCACATAAATAGTATAGCAGCAATGGAGAGCCTCGCTTGCCATCGCAGTGCCATTTCCGTGACTTTTCGCGGGTCCACTTCGATTTTCAAATGATGCGTGTCCTCTTCATATCTTCCTCCCGCACTTCGCATGCACTTCCGCCCGGCAACGGCGTTCACCGAACAACAACATTCTGCCACATCGATGCCACCACCGTTGGTATTCACGGTCTCATCCACTTTGCTAGGCCGAGTGAGTCCGCTCGGCTTGCGGTTTTGTTTTAGCCGTGATTAGGTTAATTTCAATTTGCACGCTGCTGACCCCAAGCTTAGAATTACTATCGCGGTTCGCATGCCGAGAGCAACTTTCCGTCAGGATGAATCACACAAGGGAGCATGGGTATCAGACTGGTATGAGCTTATCTGTTACAACACATATAACCACAGACACGAAAGCCCTCATATGTATCTCTTGCTACGTATGGGAATTTATATGGATGTATTTATGTTTCAGGGCAATGCCCGGGAGAAATCGCGAAATGGGCAAATCGAGAAGTGCGAAAACGGATAGACGAAGAAACGGATGGAGCGAGAGTATGCGAGAGAAAGAAGGGAAACAATAAGGGATGTGTGCATGCACCGTTCGCCAAGGGGATAATATAACGGGATTGGTGGGTTGCGCCGAAACGTTGAACAGGAAAACTTTGACCGTTATCGTATATTCGTGGCTGCAATAATAATTTTCAGCGAGCGTTTCCACGCTTTGGTCTTATTCTCTCGTAGAACCTTAGAAAAGTTTCAATGTTCTTGTTGAGAGTCTTAGAATTTTTTTCTCCTTTCTTTTTCACTTGTATTACGACACTTTTAGTCCCTTTTTCTTCAACACGAATAAAACCGAACTATCGATAATCCTTAAACTGCGATCATGAATTAGTGCTTATTATTATAAATAGCTGATTCCTCGTGCACTTAAACATTAAAAGATACTGTGTGGTTTTGAATTTTTTTTTTAATTACCACATTTACATATGAATTATTTAATTTTATATGCACTCGTATTCCTCTTTTCAACTCTCACAGCAAAGAGTACGCTTTTCGTATATAACTTTGATTCTTCCGATTCACTTGTTATTCTTTCGTATCATATCACATCCATCCCATGTTTAAAGATACCCGAGCGACAGGGTAACGAAACTAGATTTTTTCTTTCTCAAAAAATAATGCGCGTTCTCTCTCATGATAACTATAAGATTTTTTTTTCTTTAAAAATAACTTTTTTTTTCTCGTGGAGAACGTACGCGCACCAGGGTATATAGTACGACACGCACCACGTCTTGATCCGGTGGCAGATTTCCCCCGACTGGGGAGA
>JARPRH010000126.1:436857-459660 GCA_031763665.1 Calameuta haemorrhoidalis | reverse complement strand
ACGGGCCAGTTTAATTTGAAATTGGTTCTTTCCGGTGCCCATTGTCCTTTATTTTTATTCTATCTCTAATCTTTCCGTTCGATTTAAGCTCCATCGTTTCTGTCTTGACTTTCAGTTTCCTCCTCCATTCTGTCATTCCCCCATTCAGCTTTTCTTACCGCACAACTTTTCCGCTCCGTGTGCTGCCTGTCCTTTTCTATTGTCTTTTCTCTTATTCTTTCGTCCCTTTGAATTCACCCGTCTGTTTTTCATGCTCTCGCGCTAACACACTACGTTAGCTCAAGATCCGACCTAACCATTCCTTTAGCAATGTTGCTCATGCTTTATTGGAAGATGGAAACGGTTGGTACGATCTTTCTTTTTGATACTTAAAAATTCCCAAGATAACTCAAGATCCGATCTCATTTTTCATATTTTCTCCAATATATTTATCGCCCTCGGCGATTTTAATCGCAGGGCGTTATAAAACCATAAATTAGTTGGTTCAGTTGAGTCTTTAGGAAATAGCGAAAATATCTTGCATGTACGCATTTCAATGTATGTTACAGGATAGGGATGATATCAGATAGCATTGTAGATACTGGCTACATTTTATAAATGCCCAATCATATCTTCTTATATATTTTTTTTTTTTTATAGATCAACAACTTCACGAATACGTCGTCGTTGTCTTTATTATTTACTTTTTTTTTTACATCGCCAATCCCGTTACGAAAATTCGCTCAATATCATACAACGATCCTGACCACGTAGTTAATCGAAATACGAGCGCCACTCGCGGTTCGATATTACGCAGTAAACGCGAATGGCCATTCGGAAGTATCCTGCTGGAAGTACAGGGGAATATGGCAACGAACCAAAATAATCTTTCGCAGTGTGAATGCTCGAACCTCACACGAAGCTTGGGTACTTAACCTATTCACAGATTGCAAGAATTGTGAATTGGCCCGGAGATACAACACGCGAAACAAATGTTAAGTACATCAGTAGATTGCAAAGTTTGTTCCGTCAGAGGAGCTGCGATCGATATTCATACAAGATAAGAAGCTTGTGCGAAGTGAACAGGGAAGTACGAAAAGGAGGGAAGGAACGGAGGATGTAGGAGAAAGAAATGAAAATTTATTAAAAATTTGTATATAAAAAAAATGAATTTCGATAGCTGCGGACATGAAATACAAACGAAAGACTCTCGTCTGCTTTATTAAATTTCGGATGCTAAGTACTGATGCGCAACTGCGAGTATCGTTCGTGGGCAAACATTAAGCTTAATAGAAGCCACTCCGAATTCACGTGAATTCCCATACAGTTTCATTGCTTTTCGAGCGTATTAGCATAATTGAACGATGAAAACGCCAAGAGTATGAGAAGTCGGGCATTTTTCTCATATAAATTCTTTTTTTTCTTTTTACCTGAAAACAGTTTCATTCCTGACGATCGAGAGAGAAAAAAGGATGTATTAAAATATAAGAATAATTTTTATACGATTAGCCTAAATTTCTTAAGGGTCATTTTGCTCCCTCTCGGTACACGCGTCACGCGACTGCAATTTTGACTTGTCCATACAACTCGGCGTTACGTGAGTCCAATGCTGAGAAAAGTGGGATTTTTAAATTATCGAATTGTTAAGGCGTTCATATCCTATATCTAGATGGAATTCTATCTAGACTCTCCCTCTCTCTCTCTCACCCACCCTTAGTCGTTTACTCTTTCTTTCTTTCTCTCTCTGTCTCCGTCACACACGCGCGCCCATGCACACACTTTCTTTTTCTTTAAAAATGGACTCATCGACGCCACGATAAATAAAAGATCGAAAATACTACTGAGGGAATAATAAATTTACTCGCTGCCAGTAGGAATAAAATGTCGAACGAAGAGTCAGCACGAGATATGATTAAAGTCGTCCTTGTTGATATTCAAAAAGCAATGCTAGAATTATCAAAATGCACAGATAATAACCTTCGCGTTATAGGATGCTTAATTTTATCGTATCCTATTTCTTGCTTTCATCTCATTGTTGGTATATCTTCTCGACGATGGTAGAATAATACGGCAGGATAAGGACTCTTGCAAATAATGCGATGCGCGTTCAACGTTAAAAACATAAAGGCACAAGAGCTACGCGGCTTTTCCTTCTTCTTCTTCTTATTTCCATGTTTTCTCTATGTCTACGGCGTTACTGCACCGTGTCCCGCTTACAGAGAATTTCTTGCTTGAACTGCATTGTTTTCATGAACAATAAGAACATTCCCGACAGCCTTGGTGAAAGGAAACTCAAGGAAGCCCTTAGTTCTGCATGGCTACATAAATGTCTATAGTTAACCTAAGGGTTGCATCCATGTAGACGTGGATGCTCATACTCTTCGTTCGATCGAGAAGTCTAGCGTCATGCATAACCTTCCTCTTCCTTGTTCCTTTACTTCAGCTTTACTTTTTTTCAACGTCCTCTGGTTACCGGCGATGCTTCTAAGAACGTGCAATTCAGAAACCCGACGCGCCAGGCCGTACATTTCCTAACAATACGAGATAAGAAACGTCTTGCTGTTCCTTCTAAACGAGGCAAACGTGCGATATCATCCTAGCTTCGGAAACGTGGATAATCCTGAAGGAAGAAAAAAGAAAAAGATATTGGTGATGGGGGATGCTCACTTTTGTAGGAAGATATCTTTAGGAAATTTCAAAAAGGTTCAAAAAGGTTCATGCTAGGTGTTTACCTATCTATCTACTTATTTAATATCTGCCTGTTTCTAAAGTAGCCACGACGTTGTGTTTTATGATCTTAAGATTTAAAAAAATTTGTAACGTTCTCGATAATATTGGTTGCACTAAAGACGAACGAAGGAGGCAGAAAGTTTATTGCATTCAATTACTAAGTTTACGTATATTTATATTGTCCTCTTTTGTTCTGCTACTAACTTTTGTCGTTTTATTTTCTCTCCGCGCATTGTATATTTAATCTTGGATGGCGTCGAGCAAAATTAGTGAGCGTCGTACGGATGACGGAACCGCCTCTGGATTGTTTCGTGTGCCTCTTATTTAACTTTCTTCCTTCGTTCAGCCTTCTCCTTGCACTTCTTTTTATTCCTCCTTTTATTCCCTCTCTTATTTGTTTCGCTTTATCTGCATTATTCTTGGATGTTCTAAACTCTTTCCTCGTAATTACGAAGAACAGTCGACCTGAAGGTGCTGAAAAGTGCCTTAGAATTTTCTAGTACCTACCTATCTACATTCCACGGTGCAACTTTTTAACGATCGTAATCACCCTTTCTCATGCTCCACATCCGCTGTTCCTGGACCGGGTGGAAAGCTTACGTTATAGAATTTCCTTCATGCACTTCGGAAAAGTCACCGTTCCCCTTCAAGAGCAACGCAGTTAAACGTTCTCAAATATATTGCTTAAGCATACACGAGAATTAAATCTCTAAATCGAATTTCACGCGCTGGCTTGCAGTGTTTCCTGGGTATTTTAAGTTATTCGAATTAATTCAGTAACATTCTCTTTCAGGCTGAAATTTGATTGGCTTTTCACACCCCTCGCAATCAAGGCCGCCTAATCTTCCTTCACACAGAGATATAGTAGTGTTAGGTAACAGTATCATGTCCTTGTATGTAAATATTGAGTGCCCTTTCTTGTACATGGTAATTATAAAGTCAATTTCTCGTTGAATTAACTTCGATAAGATACCTTTTTATCTTTGTCGAGTACGCGATAAGGGAACAGATTTTCTATACGTGCCTTGTAGGGAGCAAATGCGAGCTATTGAAGTAATGTGATTACTGCGTTTATTACGTTTGCAACACCCTATAGAATTGACTGTATAAACAGCGCATGAGCAGCTTTTTCCAACTCGGTAGTCTGCAAGCTCTCGCGTGGGAAAATTCTATATCCTCTTTTGCTTTTAGCAATCTGCTACCCCTGTGGACCTATCCAACCTCGCCTACTAATTCGTTCCTTCCACACAGCGAAAAAAATCCGAAATCGTGCTGCGATTTTCTCATCGGTGTGAAAAGTATCTTTTCGTTAAACACCCTCCTAGATTTCAAAGGTACAAATTCACCCTTAATTCGTTTACTGTCTCGTAAGCAAAATAAAAATCATTTTCAACGATTCAATAAGTAACATCGTTATAATGATTGTAATACATCCCTCTCTAATCAAGGGTACAAGGCGGTTGATAAAACTCTTTCTTGTCGTTCCCGTAGAGCTTTCAAGGGGTGATTGTACTCTTAAAGCGCCGCCAGCTTAAAGCTCACAAACGTCACTCGAATTTTTCCTTTACGAGACTCAATAATTATCATTCAACTCACACAATCCTTAAGATCCACCCTTAAGATAATCGGCAATGCCAAAAATAAGCCATATCCTCGATAATTAAAATTTATGATAAACTTTTCGTATTTCGCAAATCTTAATAATTTAATTCGTAAATCAGTGTTATCCTTCGAGACTGTTAAAATGCCTGAGTAATTAAAACCAAATAGATAATCTGGTCAAGATCTGTCAACACCAAAAAATATTGCTACGTGGGTTAGAAACTCTTATATTGTACTGCCTACGTAATCTGATAAATCTCTACACGGGTCACGTTACAATGTAGGCATTATTTAAACACGGTACATCTACAAAGCCCAGGTTCGCATCATATCTGGAACCGAATTGAGGTCATCGCGTGGGGTTGAGAGTGTAGGAAGATATGGGATGCTGGTCAGATTAAAGTAGCGAGTTAGAAAACGAACTGAGGGGCCATCAGGCCTTGTATAGCTGGTGCAGCATCCCTTTTGCTTACATCTGCAATCACAAGGAACAACAGCAGCAACAACAACCCTTTAGCTCTGACCTAGGGTATAAATCAGTGGTTAGGACCCTCGTAATCCGACCAAAGTCACCCCTTGCTTCTAGATTAGGTATACATATGTGTATAAGTACTTGCATGGGAGATTTTACTTTGGGATACACACGAGCCTTTCTTACGTCAAGATTTCGTGTCGTGTATTTCCTACACGACATTTACTTACTCGAGCGGATATAACCAAGTAATTAATACGAGGGTTGAAAAATACCTACCGTCAGACCTGATTGCAGCCCTATTAATTCTCGCAGATATTACACGCATGTCATTCGTCTTGTTAGCGTAACGAGAAATTTCCAACGTTTTCTTTTTAGTTATGAAATACGAAGCTGCTCGTATTGTTGTATCGACAATACAAGCTACAGTAATACTAGTAGTAAATATATGGAAATTTTTCTCTCGATAGTAAACCATGTACACGGTGTTCCGAATAAAAACTTGTACAATAAAGGTTTATTGGAATCACTTGTTACGTATATATTCTTTATCGTATTGGGTTTCTTTAGCCACTAACTACTCTTGCAGCGACTAATTAGCGCCGTTAAAAAGACTCGCGATTCTAAATTACGAGAAGGGTTGAAGAAAAATGGAAATTTAATAATAACGCTGACGTCGCGTTTGTCATTGTTTGTATTGTTATCATTGGGTCTATATAATTCGTGTATTGTTAATGCGTATGCATGATAATAAATATAAATATAGGTATATAAGTTTGAACGGAGGAAAAGATAAGTTTGGCGTATCGCGTTGCATAGTTTGCACGATGTAGCTATCCCCATTGAGAAAGTAAGGCCGGCTTTTCATTGTAGCGTATGATTGATGAGGCCGAGGCGATATTATTTTGAGTAGATTGCACGCCAGGAACCGCGCAAACCCCATTATCTGTCAGTTCTTCTCGTGTTCCGTACTCTACCCTCTTTGTTCGGTTTCCCCGTCTATGCTAATGGAAAGCACTTTTAACTAATGCTAATGGAAACGCAACACCCGGTATATGGAACGCAGGCACCCTGGAACTAGTCGAGAAATGATCTCTCCTACTTTGGGCGTCGGTTGCAGCTACTTTCCTTTTTCTTTCTTTTATTATTCCTGTTTCTTTCTCCCCATTTCTACCCTCTGCATCACCGCAGGGGCGCATCGATCGATCTTCGCTGTCTGCCGAATTTTCACGTCGCTTTCCTCGCTTCCACCGATGTCGGCCGTTACGCCACTTGCGAATTTGTCTTGTTTTATCTCGCCGGAAACCCGCAACCATCCCCTACGCAAAGCAGACCCCCCAAGTTTAAATTTGTCTTCCCTTCGCGCTGTCGTTCCACCCTCTCGTCCACTTTGCCCTACTTCCGTTCCATCTTTCACTTTCTCATTTCTAAGGTCTCTTTTCTCTTCCCTCGCTCACGCGAGAATCAACTTCTTTTATAACTAGCTTTGCCCTCGTCTTTCATCCAGTCAAATCATAATAGAATATAACTTTTTTAAAGTTTTATATCAGAAGAAATCCCAGCGAGATATCCTATATAACTGCTACATATACATATATAACTTCCGACTGTGTTTTGTCCATCTTGCAGTAAAATGGAAGAGTGCAAGATATTGGCAGGTCTTTTTTTTTAGTAAAAGTAAATCGTTTGATCTTCGAATTTCCAGTTATGCTTTATAGCTGGTTTAAAGATTGACGAAAGGATAATATGTTTTCAAAGTTTTGGGTAAGGAACGACTTTCTGAAGGATCGTAGCAGGAATACAAGATAGACTTCAAAGACTTCATAGGTGGAATCTAGAGACCGGAAATCCTGATCAAAATGGATTCGTCGTACGTAATCAAGTGTATGATTTATCGTAACCGAAGAGTCTACCTTCATTTCCGGTAGCACCAAACCTTCGGCAATCCTCCTACGACTCAATTGGATTTCACTGCATGGTCTGTCCGAATTGGCAATCTGATTGGACCGTCCATTTACATAATGTACCAGCCTACATTCCATCTTCCCATCGGAGGACTCTTGAAAGTTACTCAGAGGTCCAGGCACTCTCCGTCTAGCTTATTTTATATCTCACTATTTCCGTTCTACCTGCAAGGACTACTTTATCCCAGCTCCTTTAAACTTGCGAATTGCATCGGGGTAAATTGGTGGAAGCACAATCTAGCATTTCCTGCAGGTTTGTTCAATTTCGTTCAAACCCATTCAAGTTGCCACACGACTTGTACATGCAGTACATGCTTTTCGAAATACGTTTCTGCACTAGCACAGTGCAAATAGACCCCCAAGTGAGTTTCGATGCCAAAGATAATTATAAAGCGACGCTGATAATATAACGTTGACGATAATGGAGTTCATTATCACCTCGTGTAAATGCTCCTCATTTAATCCTGTTTCCTCGCGCTCATGGGTATCCACTAGTTTATGACCTTATTCAGCTATTTATAACCTAAGCTCGTTTCGCGATAGATTATTCAACGTTCATCTACTCGCGCGGACCACTACTCAATTTTTAGACTAAAATACACGTCTTTGATTTCAAGGTATCGCGGGTCCTTCATTCGGTACGAATCGTTACTTACTTTTCTAAGGGAACATTCAATTCTGACTTCACCTCGCAAAAAGTAAATCGCTCGAAGAAATTCGAGCACCTTTGTGGACCGGTGGAGATTCGAGATTCTCAAAGGTGAAGACTGTCCACTAAAGATACTGATGACAAAGCCACATGTCGAGGGTGAGTACTTATAGATCAACCTATGGTTAGGTAGAATGGTAGAGGTCCGAGCCGATGGCGAATCGTTCCGAAAATGGAGGAGCTTTTAAAGCGTTCATGTGGAAATACGAAATACCCAATAGGGCCGGCGAACCCTTAAAACTCTCGAAAGCCCAGGACTTTAGCTTTTTGCGGTAAAGCTCCAGTGAAATCTATAACTCGGCAATACTTTAGGCAAGAGTGGATATATACGTTAGGTGGTCCTCGAGAGTGTTACTAGTGGAGGTTCCAGGAAAATTTTGAGGACGGGATTGTCCATCTTCTTGAACCGCTTGGATAAATCAATCTCCATCTTGAAGTACTTTCGGAACCTTTGCCGCTATAATTGCTACTTGCGGTTAAGTGGAAATTGAGTCGAGGATTAAGAGCTTAGAGACGCCAAAGAAATTAAGCGTCTATTCGTGATTTTGTATGAAAATTTAAGCAGCCGAAAAATTTGTGAAATACAAATGAACTTCGTGATTATATATCGGGAGAAACGAAGGAGTTCACTTTCGAATTTTTATATGTATAGAAGCTTAAAAAGCTGAGCTGATTTTGAGTTAACCGGTATCCCTGACGAGATGAAAGTACTTAATATTCCCTGGCTGGTTATAACCCAAGGGAGGTTTCTTTAACGGCGTACACTTAAGTATCGCGTTCATTTTGTGCAGGTTCACCGTACACTCGCGGATATTGCGTTAGTATTCAATTGGAAGTAAGCAGCCTGGTTCGTGGAATGAAGTAACAAATGTTGGCCATCAGCATGAATCCGGATTAGCCCTCGCAGCTCGGAGCATGAATAATTCATTTCTGTAATTTTCTTCGTTTTCATCTTCGTTCTCAGGCCTATATCGCGGTCTGCTCATTCGTTGCGGCACGGCTGCCGAGACCTGATTGATCTGTTTTCATCGAAGAAAAACACCCGGAGAACCGAACGTCTTCCGTCTTTAATTTACGATAAATGTCCGATCGACTTATTGGTGTCGATGGTATCGATCCTAATTGATACGGTGAACGCAGCAGAGTTTCCTAGAAGCTATCAGCAGATGGGTTAGCCCCAGGCTCTCCAAAGAATCACACGTTAAACCTTATCAACATCGCGCGATTCGTGCTCAGAATTTGCTTTACCTCTTGGGAACGAATATTTCTCAATTTTTATTAGTATTTCATTTCGTTTACATGTAAACGCTTAACTCTTGGAGATTACGTTGTGCTACGATTGACACATTTTGTTAGGTAATCGAATCGCATGTATTACACGCCTTTTGATGTTGTACCAGTGGAGCGCGGGGAACTTGAAAATTTAATTTGCAGGCTGACAATTAGTCAGTTTACGCGCTGATTTTTCCGCATGGCCGGGACTTTAGAGTTTTTCGTATGAGAGTATTGGAGGCGATATATTTCTATTGGACGACAATGCACCCGAAAAATATTTAAGAGCCGTCCCTGCCACGTATTTAAGGTGTGGAATACATGCATATACATATATGTATATGTCCCTATATACATAGTCGACAGTGCCGGTAGACATTCAAGCTTGGTAACTTTCCAAAGTCGAAAGTTTTGCGGAGAAACGGGTGCATTTGCTCGGTCGTTGAAAAATCGTGCGAGTTAGAAAGCTATGTTTTCATATATTCCATTCGAGGTTCGAGGTAGTTTTCAAAGTACATACATAAGCAGCGATATTCCAACTGGATATTTTGCCTTGAAAAAAAAAAAACAGTAAAAATCGGATTTTCGATATTTTTTAATATCTTTGACAAACATGGCGATAGGTACAACATAATAGCACCTTCGTGTCTCGTAACGCTATATTCACGTTTCAACTAATAAGATACAACTTGAATAACGCAGTAGCTTGATACCTTCTGTTGAGCTGCGGTCGTAACTTTAAGAAAGTACCTACCCTGGTATTACGGTACACGATTGCTACCTAACTTCATACTCTTGCTAATGGTCTTTACACGGTATTAAGTAAATCGGCAACTTCACCATGTAAATATCGCCATGCTTCATAGTCTCGTATACCTACTAGACTATGCACATTTGTATATCTATATGTTAATTGTAGGGAACTTTTCCTTCTGCCGATTAGGGATTAGGTATGTGCACGGAATGATAATAAAAATGGTAGAAACTTAATTTACTCTTGTCTCTTGATGTATGTGTGATAATATCTCTGTTATATTTAAGGGTCTGGTGTTTGCTTCGCAATTGTAATTCAGTTCGCGTTTCGAATGCGAACTTTCTTGTTTATGAGACATACATAAAGTCGTTTTCATCATGCATGAAGATATGTTGTGTAGGACTGTGTGGGACTTTCAGGGACTATTGTATCAGAACAAAGCATTAAAACAGATTGTAGTACTCGCTATTGTTTTAATAGCAAGTAATAACGATGAATGTATGTGTTCGGCGGTTACTGAGGAAGATAACAAATAAAAGCATCTATTGAGCGATAAGTGAGACAATTGTAAAGTTGTTGAAAAATGCCATTGGGGAGACTGAGAAGTAACAAATAACAACAGAGGGAAATTCAATAATAATTTCGAGTAATTAAAACTGAGGATATTTGACAGAAAAGTTGGTAATTTGGTTATGCTTAATTAATTGGATAAATATATAGGATTAGTAATCAGTAAAATTTAATTTTACATTTTTATTTATTCTCCCTTTGGAGTCTTCTTGAGAAATCTGTAAGACCGTTAATGGTAATGAAGAAAATTGAAGAAAATTAACTTATATTTCACAGCGCCACACCTTAATATTCTTTCTGTTGTGCCAGTTGGAAAATGCGAGCAAGTTTCTTAGAAGTTGAAGTTGTATTCGATTTTCCAGTTCAATTTTCAAGTGAGATTTGATATAAAATTCAATCCAGCCAATTTGCATAGCTCTTGTTTCTCGTTAAATCGCTACAGTGGCACATCTGTCACTGAAAATAAAGTGTTAAGGTAGTTCAGTAGAAAATTTTCAGAGTCAAATACGGTATTTAACTTTCTTTTTAAATCCTGAAATTAATATAATAATGTAATTAACACTAGCATGTTACACATTTTTTACATCAATGTATAAGTAACAAGTCTAGAATAAAATAAGGTAAAAATATTATTTTTTTAAAGCTACATGCTTTCGAAGAACGCAAAAACGGAAAATTCCAATTCGCACCAGTATGATATTTAAAGGTGGGCGACCGATGTGTTCTATTTAAGGGTTAGAGATGTTTGTCTAATGATGAAAATAATAGCTAATGAAAAAAGTTAATAATATTAATATTTGAACTTAATTTTGTTGACAGCACATGGTCACTAGGGTTTAAATAATTCTTGAAAAAAAATTGAATGAAAAGAAATAAATAGCATATTGACGAATTATTAGTATAAAAAAAAAAGTGGATTACAAATTCGATAAGATGCACAAGCTTTAAACATTTTTATTAGATTTAATTGATATCAAGCTTTTTCTCATCGTACATATCCCACCATATAAAACTTTGTTATTTAGTCTTAGTTAAACGTCATTTATAATAAATATTATGAAGCATTATGAATTATATCTCAAAAAAATTATAACTTCTAATCGTTGAATTAAATAAAATAAATAATGTTCATTGAATTATTTATTTCAGAAATTAAAAAATTAAAAAAAGTTTGTATGACTTTGATAATGTTTTACCAAACTGTCTTAAGATCTCTATAAGTTTTTTAAATCCAACAGCTCGATTTTCTTATCCTTACTCTGTGATCTTTGCTTAAACCAGCAATAAACTCAGTAACGTTGATGGAAATTACTACGGTCACTAGACGTCGTCCCAATTACCCTGGGTAGGCAGTAATTGGCATAGTAATCAGATTACATTATGAGCGCAATAATTTCGAAGTCCGTAACGATTAAATTTCTCTCGTTAATAATTGAAATTCGCCTCGCACATTTGGAGAATGCATTTATTTCTGTCCTAAAAATCACATTAACCAAAATCCAAGGTTAGCTGCTAAATCGTCTGCCAAGTGGAATCCCTCGACGTCACTTACGCGCCATACCCAGAGGCATTTTCTACTTTAAATCAGTTACACGAATAAAAAGCCATAATGCAAACACATTAATATTCCACTTTACTGTAGTTTTTCTTATAATTAGCTGTATCATGATTTTCACATTTCGCTACGAAAATTTACTTAGTAATAAAAACTAATCTCATTTGGTAACACGAATGATTTATAGGCGTTACTACCGCCGTTTAGAAATCATGACTTCAGCGCTCAAATCGCTATTACTTCAGGCAATAATGTGTACGCTTTGCCATTCTGTAAATTCCATTACATCGATCGCAACAGGAAACTGCTCCACGAAACGTAGCTGTTTCCAGGCATATCAGATTTTCATAATATGGTAATTTTTATCGATAGGACGAGGGTGCGAGCGTTGTGCGTGTGCGTATGCGTATCTATAAATACGCAGCCAGTAGTAACATGTATGAAATCGAGGCCGTAGAAAAATCTGAGTGTCGATGTGTTATTAAAGTAAAGTCACAACTGGAATCATCGTTTACGACTTTTTTATGGAATCATGGTTAACACATTTTATTTTTTCTAGCTGCATAATTTTCGAAAATCCGTAGGATTCCTGCCTACGAAGTAAAATAAAATCTGTATTCAATGTCCACGAATGTATAGGTGCTTCCGAAACGTTATCGCTCTTAAAAATCAAATGCGGTTTCCCATTGGAATTCAAAGTTGAATATACATTAAAATATTAATAGGCTTTTCTAAAGATCTGGCAAACTTACACACTCCTTTTGTTTTAATGTTAGCAAGGTGTGATGGTGACTTTTGTGATATGCCGCTATTAGGCTGTAGTAGATTAGGTTATGTATACTTCCAAACAACAATTATCCAGTAAATTTCGTTAATCTGTCGGTAATAAAAATATCTGCTATATCAAGGAAAACGGAGAACAGGCTGACGAGAGTCGTGACCTTTTGGAAATTCATTCGGTTGAACGGAACTGACGTCTCTCATTTACTCAGCTATATTCGATCTGTGTCGTTAAGATTCAAAGTGCTGCAAAATCATTGACGTTCAACGGAGATCGAACCATCTTTGGCCTAAATTCAATTTGGTCTCCTCACATATTTAAATTTCAAATACGGGCACTTCCACGATTTGAAGTGAATTCAACCTAGACGAATGACTGAATCAAGATTCTTATACATATACGTATGTGTGATACGTGGTAACACTTGGTGATAGAATCACAGATGATCAACTATTTTGAAGTTCCATTGTGGAATCTATATACATTCGTTTTGGATAAAAAAGTAGATTCAGCATTAATGGGTTATATTGGAATATTTATTCAATTAGTCGAATTTAGATGTACATATAATATAGAGTGTTTAGCTCAAAGAAAAGTATTAAAAATTGGCATTTCTATATCAACTAAATGGACGTGGTATAATTTTAATGATTTACTTCAGCCGAGTAGTTGTTTCATCCTCTTTAATTATTAAAGTGCTGTTAGTTATAGTACTAATAATGATGATAATATATTCTTCTCAGGAAAATCCTTGACGCCCTATTACATGTCGGTGCAGCCATCACGACTTAACCGACTTGCTTCAAAAGGGTTTTCAATCTCGTGAAGTAGCTGAACCGCGTGCCACACTCTAAAACGTAAGCGTATAAACTTTCCAAGTAGTTTATTTTAAGCTAAAGGTTTACAAGCTAAATCCCGCTTATATGAAATATAAGACTTTGCTCGTGTTACCTACAGAGTTACATTTATCATAAAGTTCTATTTGGTACGTAATCTTTTGATTTGACGTATTTCTGATACAGGACGCTTTATAACATTGAAATTAAATGCTAGTTAAGTGATTATTATTTAAAATACATTGATTTTACAATTTTATTAATCAAAAATATTTAATGTCCAACATATTAATGTTTAAGCTAATTACTACTAGGATAGGACTAGGTAGGACTATAAGAATTTAGTGCACACGTGAAGCTGATACTGGACGAATCTGGGCTGGTACTCGCTGATTGTTTTTCACGTTTTCAAGTTGGCCAACCCCTTGGCGAGATTCTCGTAATTCTACGCTTACCGTTCCATTCGCCGAGTGGCAAAGTCACTTTCGGCATTTGCCCGTTTCTTGCTTCTGTCATCATTATTTATGACTTCTGTAAGTCTGTCTCTAGTCTTTCGGAATCCATCCCGTCATCAGTCATCCTTCTGTCTGAAAGAACAATTCTCCACCTACCATAAGAAGGTATCCAACCCCATTTCATAAATTTGATTCGACTGCTCCCATCATCGTTAATTCTGGAAAACCTGGTACATTGTGAACCGAAAAAAATACCTTTTTGTTTCGTTAAGCAAAGCCAAATAATCTTCTATAATTTTGTAAATTTTTGATACGGGAAAAAACACTTTAAAAAATAAGCTGCGATATGGATAAGAAAAAAGCAAAATCCTTGAGTCTATAGAGAGTCTATATATGTAGTGGCTATATATAAGTCCGAGATATGCAAAACAATTTTATATCGCGAAGAAGAAAATTTTATATACAAAAATTCACTTGAAAATCAAGTCAGTTATAGGACATTGTGACATTTCAAGTTCACCATCACGAGTTAATTAGTATTTTCACTCGAATTAGTTATTTCCCTTCCACATTTAATTACGAAATAATAGGGGGTGACATGAGATAGCTCCTGCGTAAAATTGCGGGTCAACAATGTGTGAATACATTCCAAAAAATGGATATTTATTTTTCATTATTTTTTTTTTTTTTTTTTTTAATATTGTTGACATTGTTCTCGCAGTACATTGAAAAGTAAGTACTCTGTCCATTGAATTGAGGTAATTGAACCACTTGCGCTGGCAACGAATTGACAGATCCAAGTGACAAAAAGCTAAAAAAACAAAAAACATCCCGCCGTGCATAGCACGTCTTTCCCGCGCAAGTGGCTAATGATTTGAAGAACTCGGCATAGCAGGCCTGGAAAAGATAGTCGGATGAAAATATGTAGATCTCGATAAGGAAATTTCGGCTTGTAAATCTACGGAAATCCCAGAGCGGAGCAAGATCCGTGGGGTTTGGCGAGGCCCGCGGGACTTCAGGGGTGTTTATCTACGGGGTAGCGCCGTCTGAATCCTCCCACGAGCCGGGAGTCTTATCTTTTATCGGAGATTCGAAGTTCCGACTAGAGTTGGCCGCGGGCCAGAATGGTAATGCAACCCTTGCAGCCCCCGCGCCACGGCGAATCACATTTGCCCGTATTCACTTTTCGCCCCTGCCGAGTTCTTTCCGGCGGCGTAACCGAAGGACTGCAAAAAGGAGAAAAAATGAGAAGAGAAAACGTGCCTCTACCTTCTCTATTAACCTGAACGTAGCAAAAAGCTCGGGTTTTCGCCACGGTAGCTTTTTCTACGTGGCGCATCGCATCCTCTTACTAACTTCGAAATTTCGCACCAAAATGGTCGGCCGGTCATGAAAAAAAATTAATTCCATTCAGAAGGTGTAATTGCAAGATCTTTGAAGAACACAATAAATAAGTAACGTAACACATGTAATTTATCTCATGTTACGAGAGCAGAACCAGCACAAAGATGACTAGTGTCCACTACAATTTCAAGGTTAAAAACGTTACGTGAACAATGGGAATTTAATTTTGCTGATGCTCTCGTGCATTCGGATGCCCAAGACACCAGTAAAGGCGACCAGGAGCGTCGTAAGACTTGTAAAATTTATGGCGCCTCCCGAAGACTTCAAGCTGGTAACGGGAACATTGAACAAGTGGTAATCGATTAGATTCGAGTCGACCAACCAACGTACCAACGTACTACGTACCAACGTACTACGTACCAACGTACTACGTACACACTGTACGTACAGAAGGGTGAAAGTAAGAATGGCGTCGGGGGGACAAATCGAGAAGGGTTGGCCGAGGACGCAGCTTGTCTCGGAGTCTTGCACGTTGTAATATATATCCTTGTGAGTGCTGGCAGATGTATTTTGGCACAGTACCAAGGCTCTAATGTTATCCGGCAACAAGGAGGGATATCGCGAAATTATCGTTACTCAAGGATTTACTGCTGCAGCGAAGGCGCCAGTTACCCTGAAGGTGTCACGCGACCAGCCACCACCCTCGCCTTTCTTTTATTCCTTTCCCCTCTATGTGCTATCGTTTTTCCAAAAGTTTTACCACGCTCGACTTTTCACCCCCGCAAGTATCTGCCATTTTTCCTTTTCTCTTTATCTTCGCGGTCTGCTCACTCTTGTAACCATAGTCGCATTGCTGTTAACATACATCATCCTATATATGTATACATACTGAACATTGTTCGCAAATGACTCTTTGCCGGAACAAACGGTACGTCAAGTTTACTCGAGTAACGGTTACTCTCATTCGCTTTGCCATCCCTCTGTTTCCATCTTTCAGTAGAAAAGAGCGCAGCTTCCAACCTGCAAACAGATTTGTCAATACTTGGACGTACATTCTCTCGTCTCTTCCTGAAAACAAATAAGTCGCCACTTTAAGGACGTTACTCTAAAGCGCATGGGTGTGCCCGATCGTTCAGCTTTCCCGTCGCAGATCAACCACAGGGATGCTGACAAACTGACTGCGGCTATGTAGATTCGGAGGAACGAGCAAACAAACTAACATTCAGGATCAATGCGCGCTACCGGGAAAGGACTAGCTTCATAAAATGGGTCCAGCAGAGGCCGGAAGCTGGGATTTACCAATGTCAAAACATCTGGCGACCATACCATAGTCCATTTCTTTAACCAAAATTTCAACACGCGCAGGTCGCAGATTTTTCTCTTCTAAAAAATGAAGTGGAAACGACTGGAGAAAAATTGCACGTGCTTCTCAGTAATTTCTGTTAGGGTCGCAACTCAATTTCCTAGATGGTCGAATATATCAATAATACAAAGAATCTCGTCTCGTAAGCAACTGTGGATATTATCAGGCTCCACGAATAATAATAAAATTAGCTTCTTTTATTATTGTCTCACGTAATATTAATATGCAACCATAGATCTGTGTATCGAGCTCGCGATGAAAAATCGCAACGACTTACTCGTTCGATCGCGGTATTGAAAAGCCTTTTCGTTACAGCAGACGAGAAGGGCACTGTTGCGAAAGTTAAATGAGAACGAGTTAGGCTGGAAAATTGCGATAAGGCAAATCTTTGCCTGGTCCTGAACGAAGCCGATAAAGAAAGGCGCTATTATAAGTGACGTGTAAGCTCGTCAAAAGGCGCGTGAAAAGGACCAGCTCCCGTTACCTGTATAGCCACGCGCATAGCCCTTTTATTTCTTAGCTACGTCAGACTAAGAGTTATTCTATCCGTACGATCCTTAGAACAAGCGCGCGGCTAATGAATTCTTGCGGCGACGCAAACTTTACTTTGCCTAACTACTTTTAACTTTTATATACCTACCTACTTTCCTATCTACCTGCACTGTTAAGTCTGTCGAAAAACTTGACAGTTTTCCCGCTTATAATAACGCTAAGTCTGACGTCGGCCGCAAAAGCACTTTTTAAATACGTTATTTTATTTTAAGACGACATTTTAACGTCTTAGAAAATGTAGATTGTCATCCGTTTTTACTTTTTTGCTTTTAATACTTCTTCCTGTACTCACGCAAGTGCATGGTAATACGTATATCTGTAATTTAAATGAGCTCAAGTACCCTTGTGACAGCTCTGCTGGAAAATCCGTCTAAATACACGGAAACTACTAGTGACGTAAAGCCCTCCAGATTTGTTGATCGGTTCTACCCCCGGAGCAAGACTTTGAAGAGCACCTATGTTTACAGTCCAGATAGTTTACTAACAGGTATAAAGATATAGTGCATGTGTATTGCACTTATCGATTTGTCACCATAGTTGTATAATTAATGTCTCATGACGTAATTCATCTTGTTTTTTTAAGGTCTGGGATTCGGAACGTAATAAATAACTTTCTATTATAGACTTTTTTAATTTGTCCTCTAGACTTTAGCTAAAACCTGCTTCTTTCCAATTAATGAAAATGAAACAGGGAAACGTCACGTAAATTGACCGCGCATGCGTTAAGCCTCCTGAATTGTCTCACAGTCGACCTTGGATGGATTGTGATTAATCGAGTTTAGGCGAAACAATCGATCTTCGGAAAAGCTAATTATTTCTCAGAGGGGATGGCATTGCGCGGGAGTCCTCGAATTTTGAGTCTCTCGAGAAATCAGTTACATTTTTTTCTAAACGTTTTTTCTCCAATTTTTTTTAACGTTATTTCTTAGAAGTTTTAATTTCTTATAAAAATTAGCCGTTAAAATCATTCCATTAATTGTCAGTACGAATGCAACATGTGAATTAAATTTTGTGAAGTAGTGTTTTATGAATCCAAAAAAAAGTTCGTTTCTTTTATTGTTTTAATATAGATATAGTCTATAAAATGATAGATTATAGAAGTTAACTTTTGATAGCTACCAGATAAAATGAATTTGCATGCTTGAATGAAAATCCTTAAAAAATTCCATTAATGTTCTTCAACTAGAAATATTCCGTGTTTTAATCATCTCCGTAAGCGCAGGAACATTTTCACACATTAGGTAAACTATAATATAAAAAAGAAGTACATTATATGTGCACCGGTATGCAAAGTAGAATGAAATGACGGAAATCCGAAAAGTTAAAAGAAAGACTGAAATATTTTAATTCAGAAATAACGTTTAATCAGCCAATCTCTATGTATATCCAGAACTCAGAACTACAGGTCTGAAAACTCTGATATTACACGAATACTTTAATTTTACATAAACCGTCTACATAAAAGCTCTACTTTTACACAATGGTTTTATTCTGCTTAGATAAATTTTATTCCCAATCGTAAAACAGCTATGGGGGTTGGTTTATCATGCCCGTATTTTCTATAAGGGCAACGAATTAAAATCAAAAAGGCGACGCATGTACGATATATTTTCACGTATTTTTTTTTTACTACCAAAATATTAAAGTAGACAATTCACCAAGCCAATGAAATTTGCGGTTTTCCCATGGCGTGTCGCATAAAAGATTCCATAGCAACAACTGATTACCCACTATCAGCTTTGCCTCGTGTTATTCCCATCGTCTGCTGCTGACAAGTTACCCTCATTTTCCCAGAATGGTTGAAATAATACACGCAGTCAAAATTACCCCTTTCGTTCATGGTCTCTGAAGGAGGAAAAAAAATGAGAGAGATTAGATAAAAAAGGTGAAAAAGGTACAAACAAAGCCCATCACTTTCGGGACTGGTCGTTTCTTACTGCTTCTGGGGTGTCTATCATTTAATTTATCACACTGCCACTAGAAAAAACAAGTAGCATAGTATAATGCAACATAATACAGCACTGTCAATATATGTTATATGTATAGGATCCTCCTCTATTAAAGATATTAGAATATAGCGAGATTTTTATAATTGTTTTCCTTTCTATATCGTTTCAGCTATTACGTACCAGCAGTTTAGACCTAATCGTAGGTATATGCATACTGTAGGTATTACATATTATTATAGACAAAGTCCATCAACTTATAAGTATAAAATACTCTATTTCTTTTATTTGTTTTTTTCTCGTAGCTATTATAACTACCACTTTCCAAATGCAAAATGCTCGCCTATCAAGACCCATGAAATTTCAGATATTGATACAATGGTACCAGGAATCAGGATTTCGTTCCACGTTCGCCTTCTAACGTACGTTAGTAAAAATATATACTCTCTATGAACGCAATATCCACGTAGTGTATATGTATGTATATATATATAACTGTCTAACAAAGAGGAGAGTAGTGCACCACCTTAAACGTTACTTAAGCACTTAGAAAAGCAATACCCTTGTTGGTACTTCAAAGCGAGTACATTTAATTATATCATATTAATTTAATATTGCTGTCGATACAAAGAGGGATTTTCACAACCTTCTTGTTGCTCTTGAGGTATTTAACTGTCTATGAATTCACACTGAGCCAAATTCACACTGGGTTAAGTAATTAAATATATATAATAGTACCTTAGATATCTATTTGAAAGTAAAATTTGTGCAGTCTAATTACGTGTCAAGAATTTTAAGAGAAAATAATGATCCAAAGAGTAACGAAAGTATAGTTTAAATAATACATTCGATTGGGCTTTAATCGTTGGGCAAGCGTTTATCATCCTAATATGATATTTATGGAATCAACAAAATTATTTGACGCGGGTGAGTTGAATTAATATTTATACAAGGAAGCTATTGAGCCCAAAAAGATTACTTGCTACTCTTTTTATTCTTCCGACCTAATCTCAGTAATGTAATGTTTCTCATTTATATTCTAGGGAATTCTACGTAAATCTGCAGACCCTTCGCCGAATTGCAAATGGCTATCTGAATAAAATAAAATAAAGGTCTTTTCGGTCAGGAGGCCTCTAGTATCACTATCCAAAATTCAATTTATGTTTTCCATGGAGATAACGAACACGATAGAGATGACGATCGATGTTGAGGTCCAGTTATGTGTCTTGATATTGTGTTGGGGTATGTTGGGATAGCATCAGAATTGTTCTTTTATTGACAAAACCTATGTGTGTACTATGTATATGGGCAAACGTGTACACAATCAATCCTATATTTATGAACGCACGGTGTACATAATATACATAGAGGCATAGGTACTATGATGAAATACTTGCATATTGATAAATTTATTATATGAATGCGGGGTTTATCGAACAAAATTGTAAACCGGACAGACCGTGTAGACGGGAGATTTGTTTTAATTGTTCGTGGTTAATGTTGCTTCATGCTTCGAAAAATAGATTCAGTTGAAGAATATTTTTTTTTGTTCTTTTTAGTGAATTCATTATTCTTCTCCTTCAGATCTGTACACGCGAATCCGTTATGTTCTTGGTAAACAATGTTCAGCTGGATTATTTAATGAGGAATCGGTCGTACGTAATAAACTTAGTAGAGCGTACTCGTATTGCTCTAAATGATTTTCTGCAATTTATGAATATTCTACAAAATTTCTGTGGTTTTTTTTTTAATGATCATTTGATATTACTCTGCTCTCATGTATTAAAGTTATATGTATTGCTTCTCTTTGTGAAATATTCTGTTTAATTATTAACCGCTGAGTCTTTTCTGTCATTCATTATAAACTTTATTTACATTAATTTTCTGTAATTATTGTTTTTCTAGAATTGTTAATTAATACGATATTGTTCCTTCTAATAAAAACAAAAGGTAGTTATTAAAGGGATAGGTTACCTAAGAGAACTGCTAAATAGGCCTTTTTCGGACGTTTTTTCTGCAGGGGTGAATAAATATAGAGACATTGTTTTAATTTGGCTCTAATTCTGTATTTTTTTTAACCACAGAGCTTAAAAAGAAAGAAAATGAATAACAAAAACTTGGAACTGTGTACGAGTTGTAGAAGTTAAGTGGTGAACACGAATTTGGGTTGATGACTCATCTAAAAGAAAAAAAGAAACGGTTTTACACTCTGTAAAACATCCTCTACAGAGAGCTGGGAAAAGAAAATAATTGTTTAAATATTTAATTCATTTTTTTATGACAAAAAACCTTTTATCTTCTTTTAATCTTTTATGTAAAAATTTTTTTTTAATTTATTTCCTGCACGTATAGAATATTATTGTACAAAGTTTTTTCAATGTTTATGAAAATCTTTCGAGCGGTTTTTGAGTTTTCATCTCCACCGACTAGAGAAACGTGGTTTGTGAGAAATTGCATTTAAAATTTGATGTACCTACTATCTGGAAATCAAGGTGAGGGGCGGATCCTGGAAGAAATTACTTTCTTCGATTTAGCCTTCTGCCATATACACCGTCTTGTCGATCCTGCTGGTCAATAATGATGCTGAGGTTTTTTATTTGTGGAGCATTCTTAATAGTAGGACGCCCATATGGCCGTTTTCATGTCTTCCTCGAATTACAATGTCTGCTTATTGGCTACGTGCGCACGCGCACAGAATTATATCTGAACATGTATGTCCATATATGTGCAGTCTACCACAGCGACCAATTTTATTGGACGGCGTTTTCTGCTGGACTTTTTGTTCGCAAATACACTGAAACATATACTTAGATATGTGATATGTGTACGTAAGCACATAGCCAATGGCAAGACCATATGTGGTTTATTCGCCGATGAGTTTTTTTGTTAATTTTTTCTTTCCACTCAGACCCTTGTTCACTTTTTTGATTTTTCGAAACGAATTTCCCATTTTTTGCACGTGATCGATGTATTTCTTTTTTAATCAGAACATCTGGACTGTAAGGTTGTGATTCCACTATACCCTTGAAAGTTTTATTCTCTCCGTCACCGATGTTCTATAAGTGTCTCATAGAGTATAACTCGACTGACCGCTTGAACATGTGGACTATGCTCTCTACTTCCACTTTTCCGGCACCAGCTGTGTGATTACCTTCACACATCGCTTGGTACTTATCTCAACGATCTTCAATATCTTCCGCTTCTTGTTCTTCGAGGTATTCGCAAACTTTACAAAGAGCACATTTTTGATAATAACTTTCATGACTTTTCCCGTTTTTCGCCATCGATAAGGATTCCAGTCTCCAGTGTTCCTTGCATTGTAGCACGAATCATTATTTCGAATTTGGTAAAACCATTTTTCTGCAAAATATTTTGCAGAAAGACCGACGACTCTTTTTTCTCCGAAAAGTTCAAATGGTGAATCGTCATATTCAGAGTCCTATGTTTAATACTGTTCATTCTCAACAAAACTAACACTGTGTATAATTCACTTGGAAATTTGTTCAGCACCGAACTCTTAATGGTTATAGACCGTTTTACAAATAATAGCAGGTAGGAAAAAGGAGTTCGTACGTCACTGATTACCGTTATGCACTAAGGGCTTTTCGACTATCGGCAATTTATGAATTTTTTAAAATTTTTTAGAAATTCGTTTAGGCTTGTAACGAGTGAAACAGGCGAAACTATTCGAAACACATTTTTTTAACGGATTGCATGATAACTAACAGATTATATATTCAACAAATATATTACATTCACATAAACATCGATAGCATACAACAGGGTCTATAAAACGAATTAAATGCATGCAAGAAGCACTTGTACAGTATTCATAATAAATGCTTAGTAGTGTCCATATCCGTGTCCATGACCATGACCATGTCCACCATAAGTTCCACCAGAGTGATCATTTCCACCA
>JARPRH010000126.1:394267-405034 GCA_031763665.1 Calameuta haemorrhoidalis | reverse complement strand
GAATAACCACCTGTATCGCGTGAGAGGAAAGAAGGAATTTTTAATTAGAAATTCGAACTCTCTATCCAAAGCATAGTACAGTATACCAACACTTTTTCTGGAACATTCACTAGCAGGTAAATAACCTTCTCCAGATTCCATCTTCACAGCAGCAAAATGAGCATCGCTATTATCTTTTCTACGATTGCATAACGTTACCGCAGGCAGATAATTATATTACACGGGGTGACTATGGATTATAGATACGCATCAAGAATCTTTTAATTATGTACAAAATGGCGGATTTGGTCATCGCATGTCCTCACTGTCAAGTCCAAGAGAATTTTTCTCGATGCTTGTTGTGGAGGAGATCGAGTGTTTCTTGGCCATTCACTTTCCGTGGGTGACCCATATCGTCTTGCTTTTCGTTTTACGTCGCCATTACACTTTTACCGTTTATACCGGACCCGCCCGGTCGGGATTTCTTCCCAAGTGCCTTTTAGGTCTCTTCTGTGAAATCTTCCGCTCAGATGGTATCACGCCTTATTGAAAACTTGTTATGTCTCTCTCTCTCTCTCTCTCTCTCTCTCTCTCTCTCTCTCACCCTCTCTCTCTCTTTCTCTCGATACTTTGCATTAATTTTCTACCTAATTTGCAAGATTTTTAAATTACAGGGTCAATTGGATTTTTAGACCTCGAATTTGCTTCTACGTAAATTTTTGTTAAAAAAGAAAAATTTATTACAGAATTATTATTTGATTAACTTGGTTCCTCATATAGAGCTCATCTTGTAAATGTCGGAACCTGTGTAGCTAAGGGTTAAGAGATTGTCACCTACATGTCCTACACCGTTATTTCTACGCGTGTAATAGTATTTCTTTTTTTCTTTCACTTTCTGAATATTGCTTTATGAATTTTTTAAATACGTGTTTCTTTAATCGTATGATCGTGTATCTTAGGCGAGTGTAAACAGGTGGAAAAGTTTCACTTTTCATATTTTCATGTACTCACCTAGGATACACGATCATACTTTGTAGGTCGTTTTTGTTTTGCCAGATTCTATGCAATGCGAATGAACATTATACTCCTCTTAAGTGAAGGGATCGTTTGTATAATACAAATGCAAGTAGGTATATCCTGATAGAGTCTCTTGCTCTGTACTTGGCGCGTGACTACCGATTCTTTTGCATTTTTTTTTTAGGTTCCGGCATTCTCCTGTTTCAAATGAGAGAATGTAGTCAAGTTTAAGAATTGACTGATATATTCTTTGGTAGATCAATGATATATAAAATTCAGTAGATCGAATATATTTTATCGATCAGCACGATCTTTCATTTTTTCAGTCATTAATTTTGGCTCTATTTTAATTTTATTCTTTTTTATTAAGGTGTCTACTGAGATAGGAAGTCGTGCAGTGAAGATGCCGAAATCCGTTATCCCACGAGTGAAAGTAAGACGAATTCAATTGAAATCTCGACTACTTCAAATTATATGCTGGCAAAATGCCTTATTGGAACAATCACTTTATACTTTATCTTGAATTAGAATTATAGACAAATTTCTTTGATGTTTTCCAACTTACTACGAAATAATGTGGAACATATTTTGCAGCAATTTCTTCAGTTTTTTATACACGATTTAGAAACGTTTAGGCGATTCCTAATAAAAGTAAATTAGGAAAACTTTTTTGTGACTTCTCCGTGGTTAATTCGTATTGAATGACATTAAAAATAGTTAATTAACATTTTATTACGGTCGAATAATTTTTATCACAGAATTTTTATTTCACAGAAAAGTAGAGATACACATTTTTTACTAAAAAAAAAAGACTATTCTCTTTATTCAGATATATTATTAGACTTTATCAGATAATAATCCCATATATTATGTATTAGGTCGATGATATTTTGTCACTCAGCAACACGTACATATGAATCTCAATAGATAACCATCTCGAATACTTATGTTTTGAATATCCATAATTAACGAGCCTACATGCGACTTTACTTTCTAAACAATATCGTTCACAATACAGACGTTTCACGACAACAATACCAACAATGAGAAAACAAATTTTCTCTATGCGAATGACTTTTTTAACTAGGTGTTATTATCTATCACGTTCTCGTGTGTCACAGAATGTTAAACGCACTTTGTCACCGCTATGTTAATTAGATGCATTATAGTGCACGCGATGCAACAGTTTTCAAATACATAGTAGTAATAGGAAGCGGAAATTGAAAATGCATTTTCATAATATGAAATGACTATATCTATAACAATTTAGTCAATATGCATTTTAAAGGTGATTTAGAATGCAATGAAGATATATTCTGATCGTACTCGTTTTTATATAACAATACGTATTTCATGAAATACGTGTCATCTATAGGTTATATTAATATTTTATCATTATGAATTGAATATACGACACAGTCATCCACTTGTTTAGAAGAAAGAAGTTTTTTGTTACACGTGCAAAAATTTGATCTATTAATTGTACACGCCCAGTCAAGGAAGTTCTTATAGAGAATCGATGACACGAATTAACGAATCACTTTTACCGCGATTCTTTAATCTGCAGTATGCAATTGTATCTGTTATATTGGTCAAAACGAAGTCATGAGTTTCAGGTGTCTAGAGCATACGCAGCGTCAGAGTGGGCTTACCTTCACCTAGACCTTTCTTTCGCCGCCCAAGAGGGGATCCAGATATAAAAGATCTCTTCTGGTTAGCAATATCATCAGAAATTACATTTCACTCACCCACTCGGTGGTCGCTTTTACCACAAGAAACATTCGCAATCACACCCTAAGTTTAATCAACATGCGGCCACTCGTAAGTCTTATTTACGGCTAGTTTAGTTTTGATATTTTTTTCATTGGAAACAGTATCGAGGTTTTTTTTTGAAACGATAAAAATTTGAAACGATTAGTCAGTTACTTTTTTAGTTAACAAGGGGTTCAAAAGATTAAGATAAATTAGTTCCGATTTGAATTATTTTGATAGATTAATATGACTACTCTGTTTTAATTTAAAACACAATATTTATGTTCAGGAGCTGTTAGTGTTATTAATTAAAAATTGGTTGCTTGTCTGAAATATTTTGTGAAACTATTAACAATGTTTTTTATAGATCGTGCTGGGGCTTCTTGCTCTTGTTTTCTCAACTATTTCCTGCAAGGAGGAAATTCAGGAGACGAAAGAAGATTCTAAAATGTCAACTAAGGATAAACGTGGGATCTCTGACTTTTCCTTTGGTGGTTACTCATCTGGAGGTTCGGGATACTCTGCGCCTCTTCAAGATTATGCACCCAGCAGCAGTTACTCCCTAGGCGGATCATCGGGTGGTTTGTCCTTTGGGCATGGATATGGAGGACCGTCTGGATCAATTAGCCCTCTCTCCTTTGGACACAGTTATGGAGGATCATCAGGAGGTCTGTCTGTGGGACATGGATTTGGCGGATACTCTGGCGGCCTCTCTCTGGGACAAGGTGGATTTAAGAGCCTTGCAGGATTCGGCAATTCTCTTAGTCTAGGAGGACATGGCGGAGGATACGCACTACCCTCTTCTGGAGTGGGTCTATCCTCTGGTTTAGGTCATGCACTGAATCTTGGAAGTATCTCTCTGGGGGGAGGTCATGGAGGCCAAACATCCTACTTTGTGCCCAGCGTATCTGGCCTGAGTCTTGGAGGTGGATACGGAGGAAACAGCATCATAGCCTCCTCAGGATCAAAGACAGGACCTGTAACCTTCGGAATTCACGGTGGTGGAATTTCGGCAGGTAGTTCCGGATCTAGCTACATGGTACCAACTTACGCAACCGGAATGCACGGTTTGTCCGCCTACAGCAGCGGCGGCGGGTCCGGCAAATACAGCGTTCCTGTAATCCTGAAAGCCTCCCAAGGATCCTACAGCCTTCCATCATCAGGATCTCATGGAATTTCTCTAGGATCTCTGTCTTCCGGTGCTGCTTCTGGTTACAGTCTACCCGTATCTTCAGGCTCCTCTCATTCCGTTTCCAGTGGCCTGCTTGTGGCGCCAGCATCGCATGGCAGCTCTTCTAGCTACAGTCTTCCTGTTTCTTCAGGATCTTCTCACGGTCTCTCTTCCGCTCTAAGTGCCTTGTCTTCTTCCTCTCATGGATCAAGCTACAGTCTCCCCATCTCCTCGGGCTCATCTCATGGAATCTCCAGTCTGTCTTCTGGATCACCCTCAAGTTCTTATTCTCTCCCCGCTTCTTCTGGTTCCTACTCTCTTCCCTCTTCATCTAGCTCTTATAGCTCACATTCTGGTGGTTCATCAGATACCGCCAGCTATAGTGTCCCAGTTTCTTCCGGTTCTTATTCAGGATCTGATTCCGCTTCTTACTCGTCTTATCCACCATCATCTGATGGTAGCAGTAGCTCTTATTCCGCTGGTGGAAGCTCTGATTATTCTAGCCCAAGTTCAAGCTATCCCAGTCCCAGTGTCAGCTACTCCAGCCCCAGCTCCAGCTACTCCAGCCCCAGTGTCAGCTACTCCGGCCCCAGCTCCAGCTACTCATCTCCTTCGGCCAGTCATACAGCATCCTACTCCAGTCCTTCCTCATCCTATGGTGTTCCTTCTGAGTCCCATGGATCCTATTCCAATGTATCTCCTAGATACCTTGCCTATACTGACGGAAAGTCTCAAGAGAGCAGTGCAGCATCGAATACCAAGTACGACACCATTTCGTACTCCAGTGTTGATGGAAAGTATTAAAAGGAATTAATACAAAATGGAATCTATATCGGAAAATTTAGCTGATGGAAAGTTCCCAGGTCATTCTACTACGAGACGAAGACAGAGTAAAAACGGAACCATCATAAGATAATTTAAAAATACATCTGAAGAAAAAAATTATCAAAAACAAGTGACCTAATACGACGAATCTTCCGATTAGAGATTCCTTCGGTAAGGATGATGTAGTTGGAAAAGCTGAGACTCTACAAACTAATATTTATAGTTATTTGTTACGATTTTGTTGTTGATGCTTATTTATAATGTTGATTATGGCTAAATCTTTGACCCGCTGTACAATACTGACATGTGATTATTATTGTTATATATAGTTGTTTTATACTGTTTTATAATAAAAACTGTTTTGCTACATTTATGGTTATACACTAATGTCATTATCAATATCACCAATTGATCTTCGATGATTTTTATTACCAACAACGCTTGGAAAGAAATACGATTCTCGTTCGTGGAAAATCATTCGGTCATCGATTAATATAAAAATGAGTTGACACCTCCGCACGATATTATAATTATTTATTCAATAGCGCTTTCTCACATTTATAAAAAAAATACACTCTCTCTTTTAAATTACTAATTCATTTAATTGAGGATCCGAATGGACCACACCGAGATCAGTTTCACCTTCAATCGGAATGTTTCATACGATAA
Source organism: Calameuta haemorrhoidalis (assembly GCA_031763665.1). Lineage (NCBI taxonomy): Eukaryota > Metazoa > Arthropoda > Insecta > Hymenoptera > Cephidae > Calameuta > Calameuta haemorrhoidalis. The sequence continues at coordinate 399,621 of JARPRH010000126.1, read as the reverse complement.
GATAATTAGGCTCCCATATAAATCGGATTATAAAATGGGCGTTGTCCAGGAAATACACGAAGGGTTACACCAAATGACTGTTATCACTGAAAATTCCAATGTTGGTCGACCGAAGTATAAATTTGAACGATGACGCTACCGTGTGAAAGTTATCGGGAGAAAAATAATCATAAAAGATTCCTCGAACAAAAACCGGATCACTTTTACTCTAAAGTCATCGTCGTTCGGATAGGATGGGCAATCTCCTTTCTAAATCTTTATTTTATTTGGGAAAGTCCAACAACCGGTGACCATTCCTTGATGGGTGAAGGAATAACATCGCAACCTGTTTCGAACTATATCATGGTAATACAAATGCACTTATTTCAAGCGCTACCTGGCAACGTTATTTAGATTGGACTATAAAATTATTTTTCCAACTTCAATTGCATTCAGAGTAATTTAATAGTCTGTACAGTTCGTGATAATGAATAATTATTATTTTTTTTTGAATAGTTCAAGTTTGCATTAACTTTTTGAACTTTCGACATATGTATATAGGAAGTCGATGAATTAGATAAACACATCTTGATCTCGCCTTAACGCATATCATTACGGTAAGGATTTCTCTTGGTTGTCAAAAATTTCTCTTGGACAAGCGAGGACGCCCCGTATGAGCATGGACATGATTTAAATGCGTGCTCCATAAATGCACATATACCCTGTGCACTTGACCTAGTTTAACCTTCTCCTAGTGTATCTGCACATGATCTGTATAGTACAAGTGTCTTGGGTGTAGCGGTATGTATACTAAAAGAGCAATTCGACACGCTTGTGAATTCTAGACCAGTCGCCGACTTATATAGAAAATGCATTTCACTCTTTTCCGACTGGTTTCCAATCTGGTCGAGTGGGCGCGCCTTTACTCTTGCCATCCGAAGACCTGTGTGAAAAGTTGAAAGAGGAAAACTGTCTTCTCACTTTTCAATCTTCGACGTGAAATCTTCTGAATCGTTCATGGGTCAAGGGAAAGTCTTAAAAAAGAAAATCATTGTGAAAATGCTATACTTTTTATTTGCTTCGTTGAAACCGAAAATTAATCAATCGGAATTAGAGAAAATTTCCTTGAAAAAAACACTGGTCTTTATTTTGGCTGGACAACATTTTCTCGTCTGATGAACGAATTTTCTGACAGGAATCAGCTGATAGTCGATACACAAGAGGAAACTGATTTTTATTTATCAATATAAGATTTTTCTTATGATTTTTAGCCATCGATCGCGATGTTATTTTATTAACGAAGGTGTGGCCAGTATACGTTCTCGATTCAATGATCGACAGCTTGAGAGCAGAGGTGAAAGTGAAATGATCTATCATGTCGTTAAAGGAGATCGGATGTGGATCGGCATCTGTCGCTTCTAAAACAATCAAGAATGAAGACCGGCACACGACATTCTTACAGCGAGTGCCGTAGGCAATAAAAATGTTTATTGGATTGATTGTTCTCCCGTTTCAATTGTTTTCCTTACGTTTGAATTACCCGCGCTTTTCCCACCGTCGATTCTTCACAGTCTTTGGGAAAGGCACTTTAATCGACCAAGTCACGCACGCCCATGGTTCAATGTTAAGTGCACCTTTACATGCAATTATGTTGCAGCTGTTTTCTCGAGAATTCTTAATATATATATATATTTCATGTATAATCGTTAAGTTCCGCTAGGTGTTTAATGAACGAACAAATTTTACAGATTAGATTAAGCGAATGGCGCCTGGTCAGATTAAATCGGCAACTTTACTGGAAAACGTATCGAGATGAGCCGGACAAACCTGATTTTCAGAGCAAACTCATTTAATTTGCTAGACTTGTTTTAAACACTGAGTATATCTACTGTTTGCCACTCCATTTTCACTGTCAAAGCCGAAGGGGTTAATGTCGATTCTACGTATAAGACTAAAGAAAAGTTAAACTAGTTTCTCAGATTTTTCAATGTACACGGTATAAAAGAGAAATTCAAGGCCGGCCAATCTATCATTCGCTAGCTGATCTTTGCGCTGAACGAGACCATAAGAATTTTTTGAAAGAACATAAAGGACACCGATACAAGATCTTGCAGTTACATCTGTGCGACCGGTGGTTCCGAATATTTCATAAACGGTGTTGAGTGAACATGGAGCTATTGGTTAGTGCTCTTCTTAATTATCGTGTAAAATTTTCATAAAGTAACAGTGCGATTTATACTTTTGAGTCCAGCAGACAATATTAAAAGGTACGCAATTATTTTACGATTTCAGTTGTTCCTGCTCCTGTCGCCAGCCATATTTGCTCAAACGTATCGGAAGAGCGCGGATCCGAATGATGAACCCTTCATGCCGATATACCCAGTGTATCCATACAATCCAAAGTTGATGAAACGCGGAATTGAAAGGGAATATCCGGCTTACTTAAGACCGGAACTTTATGTACCGGATGTTGACGCAAGAGACTCCTACACAGCCAGTTTTAGTAATAATCATCAAAGAGATCCTTATTATCCTAGTTATGATCCTTATCCAAAAAATCCCTCCACTGAATTATATTCTTCTTTCTATAATCCAAGTTCCTATCCTCCTTCACCTAGTCAAGGACCTTACAGCATGTATGGACCATTTTCAACGCCTTTTCCAATGACTCCTTACAATTCCCCACCGTATTCGCCTAATTCTTATGGTAACTATTATCCTCAAACACCATATCCCTATCCCAATTATTTCAATTCTCCTCCTCCACCTCCTTACTCAAGACCGGATATGTCAGGCCCACGTGAAACGGAAGGCTCGGAATCAGAATCTAGTAAAAAACAGGAAGAAGAAAAGAGTGAGGGAAAAAATAAGAAAATCGAGAACGAAGGATCATCGAATACTGTAAAAAATTCATCTGACAATCAGACAGAAGTTTCTTCAAATTTCAAGGAACAGGTCAATATTGCTAATTTGGATAGGATACCAACCTTCTATAATCAAATGGACAGTTTATCGGATTTACACCTCAGAAGTCTACAATTACCAAAGACAACGTATCGTGTAATCAGTGTGGCAGGACAGCCAGTGAGTCCTGATTATCCTTTACCAAGTGCATACGCCAAGGTTCAGCAATTGGAGCAAGCCATGGCAAAACTTTTGGCACAGAATTTGGGAAATCTACCAAGTAACTTATTCGAACCGAATCAAAATAATATGCTCAAATCAAATGAGGTACATTTCATTAATCAAAATTCTCCTATTAAATCTCTGAAAGATCATTCATACCTCGGACAGTTTAATGGAATTGGTAAAACTGGTCTGATGTACACGGTACCACAAAATTCTCTAGGGAACGTTCATGATAACACGCAGAATCACTTTTTCAACCAAAATTCTGTAACGAAGAACACAGATAATCCACCATATTATATAAATTCAAATTCCTTATGGAAAACAGGAAACCCTGGTCTCATCTCAAACAATCCTACGATTCTTACCAAAAGTGAAGAATATCGAAATGGCCAGTCTCATCAGAAACCGGTGACACGAGTGACTTTTGAAGAATCCCAAAGCCTGTATGTGCCACCTGCAAAACTGGCCAAAGGTCAAACGACGACTCAGTCTACCGAATATGGCGGATATGACTCTCCGCCGACTCAGCTGACGCAGAAATACGAGGGTCCGTTGATCGCGGCCGGAAATCATAAACCGGGTCAGAATTATGGTTACGATCAAGGCCACTCAGCGGTATCTTACCAAAATCAAAATTTGATAACAGTGCGAACTCCCAATTCTCACAGTTATCAGTATACTAATTATCATCCATCACCTTCGACGTCGCAACAGACGCAAGAATACAAGACGAGTCTGGACGACGTGAATTTTGGTACAAAGCAAAATGGCAAGGGATAAGTATATTATGCCTAAAAAAAAGTTTTTTATAAGATAAGAATAGATGCTGGGGTACAAGCGTTTGAATTAGTTTCTTTTCAGTCTACCGACTGCATCCGATTATAACCTCCTTAGTCTTCATAGTAATATTTAACGCACAGTATTCGGAGTAACGAGAAATTTGTCAAAGTAAAATTAAAATCGTTACGTTGAATGATATTGAAAAGACGTGACCAAATGGTATACAAATTTCACTTTTAATATGATGCCAAGTGTAGGCAGTACTTATTATAAGATTAATGACTAATATTTTAGTATGCCTGTATGGTTCGTATAAAAGCATGGATTATGAGTTTGTCGCATTATAACGATTGATCGTGGGCTTGAAGCATTCAAGAAGCTAGGAACTCAAGAACCTAATTTCAATAAGGATTTTAAAAGGTTAAAATTAAAATAACTTTATTTAAGTTTACCTTCGCACGTTCATGTGTGTTTTGTACGTATATTATAGTCATTAGAAATAAAATATAAAGAAAATGACTATGCTCGATACCCGATGTAATTTATAAAATAATTATATAAGAAAAATTAAACATCGAAATCCTAAATTAGAAATGACTTGATATAAGACGTCATCCAATTGCAATATTTTATAACGCCTACTTTTATGTGGCTAGATTAATCCGACGAAAAACCTGCCGGTCGATCGAAACCGTCGGAAATTAATGGCCCATCTGTAATGAATTAAAAATATATGTTTATCCGTCTTTCGATCGGCATCATGTTGAGTTGTCGAACTTTTACTCATTGCTTATGCCGGATCATGGATCATCGATCTGACCTTGCACGTCCTCACTGATCTAACGGGAATATCAAGGTGTTACAGATTAATAAAAAAGTGAAAAGGATTGAGAGTCTTACCATCGCTATTTAAACTTTCGGGACGTGATTAAACTTTCCGTGTTTAATGGCCTGTCCAAAAATCCCATCGCTAATTGTAATCACACTGTAACGTAGCGATCATAGCGCCACGTAACAACGGAAGGTTTAACGAAGCCTAAATTGGCCTAATTAGACGCGTATTTCAATTAGCTATAGTGTATCATATAGTAGGGTACAGTAATTCTTCACGCTTTGCGTTCAAAAAAACGAAAAAAAAAGGTTTAAAAAATATACCGTGAGGAAGCGTAAGCTGTTTGTAAAAGATGGTCCGAAATGGATCTTGCCCTGCTGCGAGAGAGACTCTCCTTACTTGAGAAGGAGAAATGGAGGAACAGTGGTCGAAGAGAGATGCGAAAAGGGAATGAAGAAAGGGAGAGCCGGCAGTCGAAATGTTTTACTTTATTTTTGACATTCTCGGCGAATGTATAGCCGTCTAAAATAAAATCGTATAGACCTGCCTCTTACTTTCTCGTGGTCATCACAACGGTGATCTCAATACGATGTGTAGCATGTAGGGTGACTCGAAAGTCGATGGTTTTGAT
>JARPRH010000126.1:377490-389734 GCA_031763665.1 Calameuta haemorrhoidalis | reverse complement strand
TCTATATAATTGCGTGCCTCCTCTGCGCCGTAGCTTTTGCAGAGAAGAAAATCAATTTAGAAGATATCGAGAGGGACAACCTTAGATCAGAAGGAAAAGTAGAAAACGAGACTATTCAGCCGCAGGAAACTAAGTATTCCGTACAGCCGGACGTGAATCGTCAACAGGAATTTCAACAGAAAGATAACCAGTATGAGGCTGTCAACAATCAGGCAGCTAGTTATACCGGTACTCAGCAAACTTCAGATACTAAGTACACGGTACGTTAAATCTTTTTATTAGTTCACAACATATTTTTAATATCCCATATTACCAAATCAAATTTAATATAAAAATTTATTCGTTTTGAACAACATTTTTCGTATGCTGAATTCTAATGGCAATATATGCTGATCTTTCAATAAATTTATTATTTCAAATCTTGTAACGAATAGGTAAAACCCGAGGATTACAGTCAGGAAGCCAAGTACTCCGGAAACGATGGGTCCTACCAGACCCAAAACACTATTTTACCATCAAACCAGCAAAATACACTTCCATTACAATACTACAACGGATATCAACAATCGAATGAGGAGCAGAAGACAGGAAGCAGCCCCCAAGGGGCATACGAACAGCAACAGTTTTACCAACCGGAAGTAGTAGTCGGAAATCAGATACAAAGCGTTCAACAGAAAGCCGCTACAGAAAGATACGTACAGGACGCGAACAAAGGTATTACCCTTTCATCACTTTCTTTGGTGAAACTTCGATAATACAACGATAACGGAAGTCGCTCTCGTTCTAAATTCGAAAGTCCCATTCAATTGAATCGAGAATCTTTTACGATCATCGAAGATACGAAAACGAATATGTATATTCCTTTGTATTCAAAATCTTCCCACCACGCTGTTTTTCTATTGAGCAGTGCAAAATGCGTCAGCTCTCAGAACTCTTTCTCTTAAGCATTCAGTAAATATATTTAAAAATTTTTCAGACACACTCTACGTGGATATTCCAACGAATCAGTTGCTGTCCTACTATCCGAATCTGGCGATCAATCAAGTTAGTGCAGCAAAGAGTCAAGTGCAGCCGTTGTTACATCGTTTGGCTACCGACGCTGCTCAAAAAGTTCCTATCCCCGTTTACGATCCAGCACTTGCTCATAATCAGCTGAATGGAGCTGCATACCAAATTCAGTCTCAATACGTGCCTTATGCCTCAAAATATCCTCAGCATACTCAGGCATTATTCTCCAACAAGGTATCTACCATGCTGACAGATGCTTTATACATTGTGAATGTTCATGGCCATGTTTAACAACTTGATACCATATTTTTCAGGCATCTCAGAGCCAGGTGTATGCCACTAACCCGGTTACCCAGAAAGTATACCCTGCACCGCAAACTTATACAACAGCTCTATACAATCAAGCTGAACAACAAGCTTATAGTCAACCTACGAATTTCGCCTACACGAACGCCTACTTCACGCAACCTCAAACACAGTACCAGCTGTTTTACACTCAGCCTGCTGCCGTTTATTCGCAAAACACGCCAATCTATTCCAATCTCTATGCTCAAGCACCTGCTTATGTGCAAGATAATGGACTTGGATATAGCCAACCTAATCAGTATAGCCAATACAGTTATTATACTCAGCCACAACAGTTCTATGTACCCCAGTCGATTTCCGAACAATTGGCAAAGCACATTTTATATCAATCGAATCAACAGAATGTTCATCAAAACTATGATAAAGTGAGTGATGATTATTAGCTTTTTTTTTCATTAATTTTCATAAGATTAATTTGTGTAATTTTTAACTTGGAACTATATTTTTATATGTCTCATTGTATTACTATTATAGATTCCTGAAGCACCGAGATCTAATCTTGTCCTTCCCCAACTGCCTGCGCAGAATTTCAAAGATCATGTTACGCAACTGAGTGCTGTACCCGAAAAAACTGACAATACTTATGTTGTTAAAAATCATCATGAAATTTCTGCCGAGCCAAAGTCATTGCTGGATTCTTATACGCCAAGTCATGTAATCATTGCACAGGACGCAGCTCGGTAAGTTTTATGGTTTTATATAGATATTTGATGTTCAGTTTCTACAGTCAAATTCCAAATGAAACGAGACTGTTAAAATAATTTGGAGAAGTATGCTTCAATTTTTGATGATAGTTATCATGCATATTTAAGTAATTCCAGAGTAATATGAAATAATTTATAACATTAATGAGTCAAAGAAGACTGTCCAACCTAATATTGTATAAGTTAACATACAAACAGTTCACTTATTATGAAAAATATGTAGATTTTACACTAATAGTTAGTTAATTAAAATAGTAAATTAATGATTTAACCATGAAGTGTCTCATGAGGAATGTAAATATTTTTTCTTGTTGTACAAACCAAGATATGCACTTCAAGTTATATTTAAAGGATATATTTAAATATAGAATTTAATTAATATACCTATAAGCTCGCATTAGAACCTATTTTTTAAATATTTTGTAATCAAAATATTTTATTTTCCAAAAACCAATAATAAGTTAAAGGTGGTAATTGGTAACGAAGATATCAGTAAACCATAAGAAAATGATGAAAAATTGATAATTTCTCAGGCTATTGAAATGTAAGAATTTGTCTTTTTTATAGATACAAGGAAAGACCTATTAAATTGGAAACTGGTTTCCTGCCATCGAAAGGAACTTATAGTCCCTCTTATAAAAAACGCAAATCTGAATGAAATGGAAAACTCGCCACACGAATCAACGACAAAAAGAAAAATGATCGTCATGTCGGCGACATTTATACGACCGGAAATCAACAGTAACATCTCATCTAGTCCCTCATCGAGAATCACAAATGGCACGTACTCTGTATAACATTATAAGGCTATGTATACGTAAATTGATTTTTTATACTTTTTTATAAATAAAAACTTACAAATTACATGGTATCATTACTTGAACCGGTAGATTTCACGCAATTCCTTGTAATCTGTCGAAGAATATGTTCAAGAGTAAGTGTGTTAACTGTCGTTCCGTTACTATCACTTTTCTGATAATTGAGCAAATTGCGTGAAGCGACTCATTGCCGCTTGTGGAAAGTTGCGAAATCTGTTTTTATATCAGTTAATCGTATTACGTTCAAGAATCGCATAATTTTACTTGTGTTTATATGGGCTTTTTAACATATGACAGTGCACAAGACTTTTTTTAAATAAGTAGTAAATACCGGAAATCTTAACTTGTGATCTTATGCTTCTCAATATCGCGATGCAGCTTTTACTTTTTTAATTTATTCCCGAAAACTATAATCAAAATTAAAATCAAAAATCACCAATCAACTTTGACCAAGTATTAACTCATTAAAGTCTATGGCTAGCGCAGTAGAGATCAAGAGAAACTTGATATTGCAATTAGGACATTGGGTGAAAATGAAATATACGTGTTCTTATTTTTTATTTTTCAAGCTGTTTAATATGACGTTTTTCGGTATTATGCTTATTTGCATAAACGTTAATAAATAAATTAATATCCAAGAAGTTCACGGCTAGTACAATAATGATAGCGAGGAATTTTAATATGCATATTAAACTCTTTTCGATTTTCGCTCTAATAGACAAGGACAAAAATGACTTTTTAGGTATTCATGTATTTATCGTGTTTTGCAACGAGATAAGGATATTACAAAAAAATGTGATGTTTCTCCAGTAAGTTTCCTATAGAATCAAATGGCGTTATTAATTTTTTTTGGTGGCAGGGGAGGGGGTATTTCTGCTGTAAAACGCAAGATACTAGGTGATTTTTAGGAAATAATTTAAAAGAAAATGAAACACGTATTTATTTGAAACCTTCATATTGAGGCACGTTTGAGCTACATGCTAGAATTTGTTCACGATAAAATATTAAATAGGTTAAGAGCGTAACTGTAGAGCCTTGGTGGTAGACTTGACAAATGGCGTGAAGACTAAACCGGCCGCCGGTAAACCTAAATAAAGCGTACGAAATTTCAAAATTTTGAAAATGACACAGCTTTGGATAAAAATGTTAATTTTTTGGCACTGAATTTTTCTTCTTCTTTGGCTGTAATGAATGATTTAATTTGTGAAATCGAAGCAAACTTGAGCTTTGCTGACGAGGAAAAAAACAGTATTTTAAAAAACCTCAAAATTTCCATAAGTTTGGATGAATAGTTTTTAAAATATATGGCGCACCACGTTTGAGAAACTCGTTTGAGCAAAATACGTTCAAAGTCTAAAAATGTACACTTCTCGAATACTTACAGTTGTTCAAGGTTAATCAGCTATTCCAGGACTATATGATAGACCTCCTGATTCCTCGTAAATGTCCTGATTTGGTATTGCTTGCCTACTTTGATGTCTATTTTTAAGATTGCGTAATAGCCTTCATTGAGAAAACCGGCATGAATCAAACCGGTGATTTTAATGATTTTATAGCCGAAATGCAGATGTTTCGGCACTAAGCGCTAAAAATGAAGTAACGTTCTTTATTTGTTCGCTACTATCCGATTCTCAAGGTGCATACACACAGATAGGCACAAGCAAAAACGCCTCTATGTTTCGTATAGAAAATGTATACAGTATACAAAATTTTTTCGACCCGGTATAACAGTACCCCCCTTAAAAAACTTGTCTAGCCAACTATTATTTGATCAAATTATAAAATAATGAAAAAACCAATACCTTATTTTTGCTCAATGTCCTAATTAAGATATTAAAATTCTCTTGATCTCAGCTGTGTTAGCTATAGGCCTTAATGAGTTAAAACAGTTCTTATTAAAAGTAAATTATTATATATATGTACTATCATAAATGGTTTTAATAAAAAATTCTGTATTAGAATAATTTAATTACCTTTTTAAATAAGACTCTCCCACATGTTCGATTTAGTTTTGTTAATTACAAATCACCTAGAAAACCGATCTGTTATTTCAAAGTATTCCGAAATGTGAAGGCCATTCAATAAAAAATATGCGTGGTTATTCAGGACTATTGAACCACTTGAAAACGTTTCTGTCCATTCGATTTCCATGGTAGAACCATATTCATATTATAATATAATATACAGTGTTATTCATAGCTATTGTGCCAACTGAGATTGTTGCATTCATTTGTTTTTTAAAAAATCCTATAGTAGAGCCATTTTCAGCTAGAACAATAGCTCTGAAAAACCAGAGTATACGATAGTGTATAATCGATGAAATATGAATGATATATGATAAAAAATATATGATGAACAGCGGTAAAAAATTTTAGTGCATTAAATAAATATCAAAAATAATTTCTCAATGCGATTAACACGATATTATAATATTACTTTGGAGTTAATGGTCATAAATCTAAATAAGTAAACTATCAATGTATCGTGATGAAAAACATAATTGTTATCACTTGTATCGTAATTGTTAGGTGTCAACGTGTGATCGCAAGTTTTCGAAATAACCTAACAACGTTATTGACATACAAATGCGGGTTTCATGCTATTTGCGCGAACATTGCGTATCGGCAGTAAGTCGGTAGAATGAGAAAGCGGATGCTGCAAAGTTAAGCCAATGGTGTAGGTCTTGAAAATCATTTATATCTATTGGTTCCTTCGAAATTTTTTAATTTCACTTAATTTATCATTTTCACAAAGTTAATTAAAATCATCAGTTATCAAATTAAGTTTTTTTCGTTACCTTTTCTCGCTCTTCGTAATTAGCAGTAACAACACAAACACTTTCCATACCTTAAACTTTACGATCCTTAATCATTTTCATCTAATTATCGTCCTAATTATCTTCGAAAATTTTACGTTTTTAAATCAACGTAATAACCTAATAACAATTATTACGCGGCTGCACATTAGTGTTTGATGTGCCGAATAGTCATGATTGTCAAATAAAGTAAAGACTCTTTTTGCAGTTTTATTCGAAAAAGATATATACTGCAACACGTAGGTGTACGTATCGCATGTGAATTGCATAGAGTGACGTAAGTAACCTTCCAGTTTAGAAAAATAAAAAATTTTGAATGTCATGACATTACAGCAGATTTGGGAATTAGAGATTTTGTGAAATAGTAATAATATATTAAAAAATATTAATATGAGCATATGCATATAATATACAATAGCATACATATGCAACTATTCACATAAGAGATGCATTCTAGATCGATAATCTAAAGTGCGATTCGTGCATCGGCAAAGAACGTTCAATAGAATAAAAAATCGAAATTCGATTTCAAAAGTTTTCGAGGGGATGGAGGGGGGACGATATCGAAAGATCTCCTCTACGCTATTGGCAGGAATCCTCTCGTACGTATCGAACGTGGACAGCATTCAACTTGCTGAAGTGAAACTATAATGCCGTGGTGTCTTTCTTGGTCTCGGAGCGAGGGCATATAAGGTGGGATGCTGTGGCCTCGACTTCATCAGTACCAAACACCAAACACACACGACTCGTCTGCAAAGCCAGCAGGTTCAACTTCTATCGAGATGAGGCTCGCCTGGATATATGTAAGTTTTTATTCACTTTTTTTTTGCTGTTGTGGTTAATATACGTATATATATCAATTATATCCGCTTCAATTGCATAGCAAGTAGTCGATGCATTGACTCGTGTAATGACACTTGTTGTAAGCCGGGAAAGTATTGATTATCTGTCAAACACTAATATCCCTTGAGAGTTTAAAACAGCTGCTTCTCAAGGTGCGGAACGGAACGCGACGTTTTTTATTTTCGAAAGTAGGTACAATTGTAAGTGTAATAATTTTTCAAAAATATATTTTGACGAACTGAGAAATTTTCTGTTGGATTTTCGTAAGTTACGTTAAAATATTATTTGTGTTCATTTTTCTTTTAATCAAAGTTCTGTATACGTGGTGCTTTATTACTGATTATCTGTGCAATCAGGAATTTTTATGGCGGTAAAAAGAATGATAGATTTTTCACGCCTTAAACAATATGATTGCCGTATAACGAGGTTATATGAAAATCATCTTTTTAAAGTAATAATAACTTCCGGAAATTGGTGAGCATAATTGCAGTGAAAGTACATGTGATTTTCCTTACCTTCGAAATATGTGCGTAACGTTGGCTGTGTATGCACGTTCTTTCAGGGATCATTCAGATATTTTGATATATATTAAAGATGATGAATGTTAAACGAAGTAGTGAAAGTCCTTAAAGACGTTGGTCTCCCTCCTTATTTAGCGTAAATTTATTTATGTGCTCGATAACATCCGATTTCGTGGGAAATTTACGTAAAATATGTAAATTGACGATTATGGCCAATTGAGCACGTGGTTCTCGTGCGAACCGGGAAAAATGTGTCACGGTAAAATGATAATTTATGATTTCGATCAATCTGAGACGACAAGATTACTTTTGTGTCTATTTACTTTACTGACTATCACTATAGCTACTTTACTTTCTTTCGTATTTTCATAAATCATATGACTTTGATTGTGAATTTTTATATTTGATTAATGTACCGTGTATGCTAATATTCACGGAGTCATAAGATACACTTGATATAAAGGAATTAAGGCTGCTTTCTAATTCGTATTTAATAACGCTTCTTCATCCGGAGTATGTACAGTACAGCGATTGCCATGTTGAGTAACGTGTGATAGTTTTAATAACAGGAAGGAAGACTCAGTCCTTTCACGGTTAATGACAGACGTAAATCCTTTTGAAATTTCGATACTCAGTTGACCGATCGGTCATGGCGGATTCTCAAGAAAGAAAGTGGCGAGACGAAGTTGTGGACGAGTAGGAAACCTGTTTACTGACCGGTATTTGGAGTTAGCCGTAAATTAAAGATATTCAAATTTCTTGGCACAATTCTCATTTTTTATCGTTAGCTATTGCAATACATGTGGCCGTATAAGTTCTGTATAAACGCCTCATGCTCACATCTCATATACACGGTAGATCTTGTGACGACTCCTTTTATTATCATCTAAAATTCCATCACTCATCCTCATGTCTTGTGATGGTAATTGTGGCAACAGTCCAGTAGAAAATAAATTCTACGCGTTGAAAGTACCAAACCACATTCCCAAGAAGCTGAATAAGTTTGAAAAAAAAAAAATTGTATGACGAGAAGGATGCTGCGAAAGAGTACGGTGAAAGTAAGAATTTCATTATACTTATACTGTACATGTCGATGATCACGTTCCGGCACGTCGTTAGACGGGAACTGCGGAAATGCATATATAGATAACAGCGCTAATACGCAAGACATAACGTGGACTTATTTTTTTCAGATTGCATCGACTCTCCTGATTTTCGCGAGTTGCGAAAAGGAGGAGTCGAAATCAGCAACGAGTAAAAATGATGATGAAGACCCCAAGGAGAACGATACAAAGCAGGAAACGTTAGAAAATATCGACAAGTTTCTAAACACCGTTAGCGATCCCGAGGGCGAACTGCCGATCCTGCCACCGATTATTCTTCTGGACTTTACCAACGGTACAAATTCGACGAGTGACGAGAAATCCAAACGAACTGTTAACGGAAACGTGGGTTATGGATATAACACGAACAACCTGTTCTCGGGAAAGTACAACTACTATTTTCCAGCTGGAAAATCTGGTACGACTGTTAGTATCGAAGAATCCATAACTCCTTTCCAGCCGAAGACAATCGTAGAGAGTGTTAATTTAGTTAATGGAAAGATATACGACAATGGCGCTGCTAATGGTTATTCTGGATCATTGAGATATACGGGTTATTCGACGACACCTGCCCCAATTGTCCAACAACAATTTCAACAGCGACAGCAACAGCAACAACAACTTCAGCACCAGCGACTACTGCAGGAGCAGCAATTTATCTCGAGATTGAAGTATCCTAATGTTCAGCCTGTTTATGGACAACGGACGAAGCTGCAGAAAGCTCCTGCTGGGAATTTCGGATCTGCTCAGACTTTCTCAACCACCCCAAATCCATCTTATGCGTCTTACTCGACGTCAAGACCTGGATTTGACTCTTACACCACAGTCAAGCCAGGCTTCTCCACGTACACCACGCCGAAGCCAAGTTATACCGCTTATACTACACCTCAGCCAAGTTATACAGCGTACACTACACCTCAGCCAAGTTTTCATGTGAACCCGCACACGTCCGGTTTGAATTTGGCAGGTTATACCACCCCACGACCTCCTTCGTATCAGGGGTTCTCAAATCCCAGGTTACCAGGTTACGTTAATCCTACAATAGCACCTTATAACGTTCAGGGTGTAGGATATTCCACTTCTAGACCCTCGTATGAAAGTATTTCGACCGTTAGACCGACTTACGAGGCTGTATCTACTCCGAGACCTGTTGGGCTGAATTCAGCTAATCCCGCAGGATTGAGCCTTGTGACTGCATTATCTGGTTATCCAAAGTACACCATTGAGAATGGAGTCAGGTACGAACATAAAATAATCTGGAAGTATCCTAATGGCAAAGTATCTGAAAACCCACCGGCATCTTATGGGAATACTTATTTTTCATTCACTGATGCTAATAAATCGCCATCAAATGTGGCATATGATAATACTAAACCTGTTTCTTACGCAGAAGATTCTGTTGCAAACATATACTCTCAGAGTCCTGCTCAATTTCCAGCTAATCAAAACTTAAACTACCCTAAGCAAACTCAATTCGTCTCTTCTGCTTCGTTACCTTCAACTGATTTTGGTTCCGTACCTCAGGAACAAGCTTATAAGTTGAATTATCAAAATCAATTTCCACAAAGAAACGGACATGATGGATCTGCCCAAAATGTATTTTCATCATCTTCAGAAGCTAGGACGTCCACTTACGATAGATCCAAACAAGCCTTTGAACCGGAATATAAAAAAGACAAAGTTATTACTACATATTCGGTCAACAGTCCAAATCCTGAATATACTTATACGACAGAGAGTTCACTGAAAGAAGCAGAAACAACGAAATCCTCTAATCTTTACACTCCGTCTGGTGAAATCTCGCCAAATATATTATCAAAGTACACGCCTCAGGTTCAACGTTATCTGACGAAGGTCTTGAAAAATGATATCAATTCACAGCATAATAATTATGACAATAGTAACTCACAGACCTATTCGAATCTTCAATATTCTAATCTTCTTAATTATAATCCTTCTATTTCTCAATATATTAGGAATCCCTCTTCTATTTTAAATGCACAGCCAACCTTTATTCAGGCTGGAAATTCCTTAATTCCAGTTATTATTTTGCGGGTTGATGGAGCAGCCCCTATCGAACCAAAAGTTACTCCAAATATAAATCTAAAGGCGCTACTACGACAGTATCTTACACAATATGCGAACAGCATTAATGATCTGAATCAAAATAGGAATTATGAAGATAATGTTCAAAATTATCAAAAAAGTGAGGCTGCTGGACAGAGACCCTTATATGATTTGGCGCAATTGACTGAAAATTTGAGTCAATACTCGCAAGATCCTACATTCGCCAGGACTTTTTCTCAAAAATTTGCGAAGAACATTGCTGAAAATCCACAGAGTTACAACACGCGTACCAATTTGACGCCATCGAACTACGATTCTTTGACAAAATCAGATAACAATAGGAATACGGGTTACACTCATACACACGGAAGTCAAATATCAAAACCACAAAAGGTCAAGAGTGTTCAGATTATCGAGGATCCCAGATTTACAAGCTACACAATGCATAGTTAGAGCAACTTCCTCAACACTTAAATATCCGTTTATTTTTTAAGAAAACAAAATTTGAAAACAATCGATTTTAAAACATCAACATTTAATTACGTCGATTCAATATTAATGTAATTTTTAAAAAGTGCATTCTATAGGCTGGTAAATCTTTGCTATGCCGTAAAGGAACAATCTTTACATATACGTAATTTTTTAGGAATATAATTATTTATCGTGGCATTGTGCAATATATATAAATACATATCTATATCAATATATATGATACGGATATTTTGAAAAACATGCGTAACTCATTTGCAACTGTTTTCTTTCGAAAGCTTGATGCACCGTGATTTTCAAAATAATCGTATTTTGATTTAAGGTAATAATTTTGTGGTAAAACGCAACGCCAACCAAATTGTCACACTTCAAAATGGTACCTTAAAAAACGTCGTACGTAAGGGCTTTTGTTTAATGTATTTTTATTGAAAAAAAAATAAAATCATATTTTTGCAATGAGACACCAATGGCAATTGATTATCTAGTCCGATTGATAATAATACGTTCTGTGCAAGACTAATGAATTATTTGTTCGTTTAAATATGTTTGCGATACATCCGATAGAACACCAGCGATGATTATCATTAATAGACGATTAAATAAAAGTTTAAACAGCGATAATCATTGGGTAAAGTTAATTTAATGTTTTCACGAACTATTCTCGATGATATCTTGGAATCTGCTCAAGGCAATTAGGTACAAAGTATTTAACACAGATCAAATAACACTATCGTAGCATATCAGATTGTGTCGTTATAGCTTATACAGACGAGTATATTTCTCACTGCGTGAATCTGGCTTTACTATGAGGAACGTTTACGTTGTGCATAAAGCGTGCGTTTTAGAGCGCATAGAACAGAAGTAGAAAAAGTACTGACTATAAGGCCTTGATACTTTTCTTATTTATAAGTGGAAGTGGATTTCCGGATCCAGTTAATTTTCTGGCCAGATAACGAAATTTATTTTTTTTTTTCTCTCTCTCTCTCTCTTTACAAATATCTATAATTAATTCACTATTCAAAGTATTCATGCATGGATAATTGATCGATTATTCTGTGTGCAGTTTTATCGTGCCCATCACCTGTAATACGTTGAGCCCACAAGAAATTACTTATGGAATGTCGTTGCTGGTTTTCCCTTTTTCTTTACTTTAAGTGATCTTTAAATTGGTACTGTAATGAGCTTTCCGATCTTGAAGAAGACAAGATTTTCCCAACTGCGGTCGCGTGTCACGAATGAAAGTATCTTGGTTAAGGCCCGCAGACTATAGGATAATATTTAGAACGATATTTTTCACTTGGTTACCAGAGTGTATAAAGAAAATCGCAAATCTACTATGTGGCTCAGTTCTCGTATGGAAGTTCAGTTTGCAGGATCCTACGAGCACACGGGACGAGAAGCAAGAAATTGGAATCAATGTGCACGCGGAATTTAGTGTGATTCGTGAAGAAAGATAAGAAAGCACATGGTGTCAAGCCTCTTGGAAAATGTATCTCTACCTTGTAAGTGT
>JARPRH010000126.1:341365-372514 GCA_031763665.1 Calameuta haemorrhoidalis | reverse complement strand
CACTTTGGATCACCAAATGAGTTTAAAAATTCAAATCATGAAATTTACGACATAAATCATCCCAGAACTCATAATCTACTTGGTCTGCTCATGAAGAACAAACAGTTGCCAAATGGAAATTCACAAAATTATTTTCGGGATAGAGACGAATTAAAACACTATTTTGAGAATGAGAAGCGTCGATTACAGCTTCAATTTTACGATGACTCGTTAAAAAATTTCCAGAAGAAATCAGACAAGAGTGAAGTTACGCTGACAGCGAAATTACCCAACAACGAACGTAAGAATTCGTGAACGTTTAACGGACGGAATTACAAATGTGGCAAAATACAGCACAATCATGCAAATAAACAAATTTCTATCTTTAAATAATAAAATGCTATTATATAATACGCGATATAGTAATATAAGTATAGTTAACGAGTTCGTTAGGAACCTATGACTGAAAAATTTTTAAGAGCTACATTGTATAACGTCGATCTGTGTACATAATAAAATAGAAATACAGGCTTTGAGAATTATTTCGAACCAATATGATTTCTTATTCTGCCAAATGCCCTCGAGTCTACGAATATTTGTTCATCGTTGAAGGTAACGGAAGAAAGAAATACGAAGATGTTGTGCAAATTTAAATTCATTAAACTAAAGCTAATTTTCATTTACCAAGGACGTTTGCAAGATTCCGGAATAATTTTCGATATTTTCGTGCGATCCTCCATAATATAAATTAATCAGCCAAATGCAACTCGTTTCACTTTACCCCGACGTTATATCTGTCAACCTATTCCTCTATATAACAAGTAATATAAAAAGGTAAATTGCATAATTTGCAAAGATTTCATAAGAGATGATAGCAAGAAAGAAACTAGAGAAAATTTCTTTTCTTCCACGTAACTTGTCGCATCATTATACTATGCGTTCCAGCTCAATATGTTGTTAGAAAAATTCGACACGTTGTAGAAAATTTCTTAATTCATTGAGTGATGACATGAAAACACGAAAATAGTTTATGAAAAAAATTCTAATTCTCCAGGTTAATGTAATCTTCAATGGTACTGTGCACTTGAGAGAAGTTTTTAAAAAGTCATTCTTTAGTAAAATTCATGGGTTCCAGATGGTTGCCTCCTCTAGTTTCAGCATATTGCCGACGTTTCGCAAATGTTTCAGTCTTGCATCATCAGGACTAAAGGAACTCCGATACTGAAGTTCCCTATTTTTGCAGGGAGTCCTTAAATACTGGTGTTCGTTATTCCGGAACATTGGAGCAACTGACCTAAGTTATTAATTGACCAGCTGATCAATTGTAATGTTAGGTCAGTTAATATTATATAATAGGGATCTTCAGTATCGGAGGTTCCTTAACCCGGATGATGCAGACTGGAACGTTTGCGAAACTAGACGAAACAATCATCTGGAAGCCATGAATTTTACTAATGATTCTGGCCACAAAATCGAAAAACAAATGAACAGGACGAAAAGTGGGTTCGCTGATACAGTGGTTAGTACCCTAACTTGGCAGTCCATAGATGTCGAGTTCTATTTCAGATTAGATCTTTTAACTTTTTGGAAATTCCATCGATCACTTCATGCCGGCCCGAATTACAAATAAGTTACAATCAGAGGGTTCAGTCAACTCCTTATAACTTAACGAGTGATTTATGTGAAGGTGTAGGTGAAATCCGACAAGTTTACTTGTTTTTGCACTGTTTAAGCACGACTAACTCTTAGTTCCTTGATCCGTTCCTATCGCCGAACTTTTTCTTCACGATCAATCGATCACACAGCATTTTTGTTGAGATTGTCAAGTTCCTCGAATCATTTATAAGTAAAATATGTGAAAAGGAACTAGGTACTAACATTTCTCATTGGTGAAAGTTGGTAGATTGATTTTTCAAGATCCTTTATTCTCCTCCGAAATAATTCATTCTGTTTCGTATGATCTAAGTATGGAAAAATCTAAAAAATTGTTATATAAATTATTTAAATCTATTCTCTGGGATTTCCACGGGGAAACTTCGCCAAAAAATCGGTATTTATGAAATGACTCTCTGTGATACCGTCATGTCGTCGAAAGCTGTTTCTAAATTTTTCATGTTTTTAAATTCAACTACAGTTACCTTAAACTAGAGGAAGGAGAACCAAGAATAATAAAATGGACGATTGTGACATGCCAGTGAAATACAACATCAGGAACACCAGTTATCATTGTTCTTCTTTCTCGATATACATTTAATTCTTTCTGTACTCATTGGAAATGAGAATTTTTTTAATGCTACTATAATTAATTTTCAAATTACGTCCTTTGCAAGTTAATAGCCTTTATTTCGTATGCGTACAAATTTAACGCGACGTCTTAAAGAATCTTGATTTATCCCGAATTATATCTATAATATACCATGATTTTAGCACATGGGTCTATTCACTGTAGCCATTTTTCTGAGGTGTTTATTTACAAATGGATTTGTTCTAGTAGGTATCGATCTACTGACCAACATCTTTTTTTTATAAACATAAAGCAACCTGATTTCATTTAAATATTAAAATCCATATTATACGTCATATATCTGGTATCTGCTTGGGTCAAAAATAAACAATCAATTAGATTTTCCGCCTCTGGCACATCATCCTATGAACAATAGAAATCGACAGATTCCGTAGCGACAGATTGATTAATGACGACAGAGAAAAATGTTCACAACCGCTAAAATTACCACTTAACTCTCCCAAATGCCATTGGAGATATGCTTCGAAACAAAAAACTTAATAGAAAAGCGTTTAGTTATTCTGGATAATTCCCATAGAAACCTGAACATCTAAACTTTTATCAAACGCCTTTAAAATGCCTACAAAAAGTCTCCAACTATCTATAATCGATCCAGAATTTTTAAATCAGTCAAAACGGGAAAGCTACAACTAGCTACTCTAACGTCCTTCTGCCACTGTGGTCGTGTCTGATGCCGCTTCACGCCACGTGTATCAGCGAGAGGCAAAGAGATTTACTGCGGTATTTCTTAGCGCTTTTTATCACTTTTAGGAAAGTCTTGTTCGTTCCATTGTTTCGCATCAGTTGACCAAGAATATAAAAGAGCACGGGATATCGATACCTGGCAGTAAGGATCGATCTCTGGTATTTATACGTTCTACCAAACGGATACTATGATGGTACGTGAGTTTGAAGTTTATTAAATAATTTTAAAAATTCAACGGCAATCGAGGAGACATTAATAATCAATGTCATAGCGAGCCCAGTTAATGGAATTGTGATTATTCAGTTAAAGTGACAGTAAAATAATACAGTTTTGAAGACGTAAATATAATCTGTGATAATTCATTGTGACAATTGTATTCTTGTAATAAACCAATGACGAATGTCTTAATCTAATGAGTTACTCATATTTGATTATTTGCAATATTACTTTCTATCGCTGCCTCTTGTTGATTGCCGTTATTTGATTTGACAATAAGTACGTCCTTTCATATCGTATATTTATGATGGATTTATTATATTTTGTTTGCAGATACTTCAGACGACGCTGTTGTTACTTGCTGCGACGTCAATACTTGGTGCGTCGACTTCAACGACGACGACAACTACATTGCCACCGCCTACAGTTCCTGCATCAGGAAAAACAAAACGTGGCGTTGCAGGACTTGGAACTAATATCTTTGCCAATCACGGTGTGCTCCATGTAAGACAATACAATCCCGAAGTTGCGAGTTCACTGACGGTCCATGATGGCACATCTTCATCTCACCCAAGTCCTGGATCATACTCTGGTTACAACGGCGCAAGAGTAGCGACGCAAAGCAATCCTCAGAGTAATCAAAATTACGCAACGGCTACTCAGTCTCAAAACAGTCGATCATTGAACCAAAATTCTGGGTACATTCCTCAGAGGCAAAATTCTGGTTACACCAACGCTAATTATGGATCGATCCCTCAGAACGCTTATTATTCCGCACCTGCTCAGAATGGGAATCCATCATCTGCATCATCCTACAGTGCACATGCAGCATCTCCGAATACTCAACAAGGTCAAATAAATAGCTACGGACAAAGTACACCATATTTTGACAGTTATTTAAATTCTCCAACTATCTTGAAAATCGTCACCGAGAACTCAAGACCTTTGACCCAGATCAAAAACGGTTTCGTTCAGAGTCCAGTGTCTCAGGGGACCATTCAGAAGAATCAAGGTCCGGCAGTGTACGCTCCTAGTCATCAGAACTCCTTCACGTACGATAAACCACTAGGAGCTTATTCGAATGGCAATGTTGCAAGTTATCCTGGTTATGCGGAACAAGGTCAAGCCTCGTTCTATGGTAATCAGAATTCACCGAATTATGGTGTTACTCATAATTCTCAAGTTGTGCAGACTCCGGTTTACAAGAGTAATCAAGTCGCTCCAAGAAATAATGAATATTCCCAGATATATGCTCCTCATCATCAGAGCGCTACTCAATTTACTCCGATTATTGGAAACTATGAGAAACTGATTCAAAATCCAGCATCGTATAATAATGTTCCAACTGTTGATTTCAACGGCAAGAAAGTATCACTTCCGGTTATTCAGCTGCAGAGCTCTCAAGATTTTCCAGGATTTGCTGAAGCTCTTCAAAGTCAGCCGTTGCTTTTGGGTTCGGGAATCGATTACCAGGCCCAACCGAATTTAGCGTTCGACTTTAATTTCGGTAGCAAAACGCTACCTCAAGCTGCTACTAATCCATTGCCTTTCTTAACACCAGCTGGAGGTTACAGTGGTCAACCTCAAGTTCAACCTGTCCAAAGTGCTAGCAGTACTCCTCAGATTCCACAGTATCAAGGGGCTAGTATTGACAGTTTTCCTAAATATCATACTGGCAAACCAGCTGCTACTTATGAGGCTTTAAAATCTCAACCCCAACTTCAATTTAATCCAAAACCTGCTCAGCCTGCTAACGCTCATCATTCGAAGCCTTTCGAAGAAAGTCGTGAGGACGTTGAAGTCATCAATAAGAAGAAACCAGCACCACCGCCAGAACACGATGATGAAGAACTTGATGAAGGTTTTTAATTATTTCCTTTATCATTTTTATATATTTTTATGTACCAAAATGGAAAGTAATTTTTATTTAAATCTTTAGGATACAAGAGCCTTGAAAGGGAGTATGGAAATCTCAGTGATGACGATGACGAGCCCCGTCATGGCAGATACTTTAAAGAATCTGAATCAGAAGGCGACTTTAAACCGTCCAGATCCTTTCCATACAAATCTTATGACGAAAAGTTTGGAAAATACTCAAAATCTGCATCTGATGATGATTCTGAATACCGACCCGCGAAAAGGTACAGACACCAGCCTCTCGAAGACAATGATGATCACGATAGTCGTTCCACGAGATATCACGCAGATTACAGCCTCCCGAAATCACATCGTCATAGATACGAGGATGAAGATGAAGAAGAAAGTCAAAGAAACGAAAGACGTGAAGAGGCTGAAGAGGAAGATGACCGCCGCAGTTCTCCGAAAGTTTACAGTAATTTCGGGCAAGAGTTAGAGCGAGAATTTGAAGAGTCGTATAAAAAAGAGCTACCTAAAAACAGTAAGTAAATAAGAACGTAATATTATACCTCCTTATGTATATCACATGCAAATAACATTTTAATTCTTCATTGCAGGATACGTACACAGAAAGGAAGTTCCTGAAATAGATGAAGCGTCATACACGTCTAACAGTTACTCGCGTCAAAATTCTCCAAAATCATCCAAAAATTCACATAAGGGTCACGGTCATCAGGCCAGTCATGATGAATCTGAAGACAGTAAGGAATACGAAAGCCATTCCAATCACAAATACCGGAAGGCTCCAAAGGGTCACAGGGACAGTGAAGGTTACGGTTCCAGTAGTTATTACAAAAGAGCACCTAAGGTAGTCCATGAAGAATCATTTGGTTACAAAAAGCCAGATGGTGAATCATACTCAAAATATGTCAAAGGTCCTGATGGTACTGAAAGGTACTCAAAAGTAAAGAAGGGCCCTAAAGAGGATTCTTACGTTCATGCAGCGCGTAGCTCGCATAAAAATAATTCACCGAAAAAGGGCGACGCTTCGTCCTATCAGAACGGTGATTCGTACTCGTATTCTAAAGGAAGTAATTGGAAATCCGATAAGAATCCATCGGGTGCCTCTGCTGATTCACACGGATATTACAGCGGCATTACGAAAACTTTGGCTCAACCCGATTCGAAATCCAGTTTTTACGCCCCCAGTATAAATCGGGGCAAATTCCGCTACTCAAAGAGCGAAACAATCGTTCGAGATCTGACGGGGATTTAATGGGTATGGATTCACTATCGATAAACAATAGCGACCTAAAACAAACTGTTAATTTTAGTTACGAAAGTGGTGATAAGACCGATCGGAATGAAGTAATTATTGCCAAGTTAAATTGAAAATAATATGGAAATAGTTATACGAATTGAAGGGATCTTACGTATTTTGCTCAAAATAGAATAGCGAGTATATTTATTTTTATTATTGTTTTTTTATATGCGTATGTTGATTTTGCATCTTTTTTAATTATTACATTTTGCTGTAATTATTCAGACTCAATATTCAGCAAATTCAAACGAGTTACACAGATCTATGAGTTCGTTTGAAAAAAAAAATTGAAATGCAATTTTCTAGCTTTAAACAATTTATGGTACAATATTATTTCCATTGTTATTTAATTAATATTTACTTTCTATATTTGTTAAGTTTTCACTGTTTTCCTTCTTTTGTATTGTATATTATATCAGTTTTCGAATAAATATTTTTTACGAATTATGATTATCATTCATAAAAAAAATAATATTTCTTCATAACGTATTACTGTACTTATTTTTTTGTGCTTTAAAAATAGGAAGCGTTGATTTGAAAACGTTCATCTTAGATGCGTTTTCTACATTCCAAGATAAGATTCCAATCTTCGTTCATTGGCTGGTGTCTCGTAAGTGGACTTGAAGAGATTGTGCTTGAGAGCCATCGCCCAATCGTCATTAGACGAAGAAAACCTATAATTTTGTCCACGATACGCGTGATTTTTCAAAACTTTTAATAGTTTTAATTAATATTGTGATTATCTAGACAACAAAGAGGCCTTCTTCCGTGTTTTGCAACGTATAAAAGCACTGAAGCAATATGGTGGAAGCATCAGTACCATCACCAAGATTCCAGTAAGATGAAGACTGTTTCTATGGTATATCACAACTACAAAGTCTACCAGTAAACTCCATATATCCCTTACAAAAGTTCTCTCCTATTGATTATTCCGATTAATTTAATTTCAGCTTACTCTGAGCTTTGCTCTGGCCGCGGCCATGGACTCAAAAACCACTTCACTGGATTCGACGAAAAAAGGGAAAAGGGGTGTAGCACTATTCGGACCAGCAGGATATGACGTTTTTGGAGTTGTACCAGCTTTTGCGCCTACCGGATGGGCGCCAACAAGTTTTGGAAATGGAGGGTGGAATGTTCCAGGCGTTGATCTTGCTTTGGGACAAGTTCAGTTGCAAGCAACTCATAATAT
Source organism: Calameuta haemorrhoidalis (assembly GCA_031763665.1). Lineage (NCBI taxonomy): Eukaryota > Metazoa > Arthropoda > Insecta > Hymenoptera > Cephidae > Calameuta > Calameuta haemorrhoidalis. The sequence continues at coordinate 364,962 of JARPRH010000126.1, read as the reverse complement.
TGCTCTTCAGGTAAGAGAGTCTTTCTATATCAGCAATTATTAAGCATATATTAATCATTCATAATTAAATTTTTTTTTTGAAAAGGCTTTGAAGGATCCACATCCTGGAACGCCTAGCATTGCATATTCACCTGAAGTGGTACGAGCTATTCAGGAAGCGAAGGATGCGAATCACAATGTCCTCATGGCGCAGCACAGGGTTGCTGAAGCAAAGCAAACAGCTCTTCTTCAGCAAAAAATTGCACTCGCTAAAGAAGCAGCTGCAAGAGAAGCTACTCACAGGTATTATCAATTTATTCGTCATTGGTATTATCTTATAATCATTACATCATATGTTGTAAAGGTCTGAGGAGATTTCGGCAAATGCTCAAGCCGAAGCAAGAGCCAGTGCTAAGCAGTTGGTAGCTCTTCAGCAAAGATTGGCAACCTTGAAGGATGCTGTGGCTGCTGCACAGAGGGTGGCTGCAGCTAGAGAGACTGCTGCAGCTGCAGCTATTCAGAGATCAGCTTCGGAAACAGCCGCAGAATTACGAAAACAGGACGTAGACAAGCAGATTAGTCAAAGCGAAGAAGAAGCAAAGGTAAATTATAAAATGATACAGTCATAAAGATATATTTAAAATATTAATAATACAGTATCTGGCTGCAATTATATTTTAAAAATTTTAGGAAAAAGATATAGTAGCAGCAAAGGAAAACGCGATTGCTAACGCCCTGCAGCATGCAGCTGTAGAAAAACCATCGTATCATCCATGGGGTTAACGTCATCGTCGTATAAGCTCAAAATATTCATTTGTTATGAAACACATAAAAAAAGCAATCACACATAACCATATCATACGGTGTTGGATCGTTAAAGGGCATTTATGTAATAATACTTTAATTTTTATTTGTTACCAATAAACCATAATTTGCATATATCGTGTACCTTATTTTAAAGACAAATTATTGTCATTAAAAATTATCATCTATCATTGCTGATTTAATAACTTTATGAAATTTTCTATTACATCAAAGACTATTAAGTTTTACAATCCATATAATTAGTGTCTAGACTTCGACAAAAAAGAATCTCTCAGTTTCCTAGAGATTCAATTAAAGAAAAACATTGACAGGGCAGACAATGACATTGCCCGAACCGAGAGCAGCGGGTGATGCCAGTGAAAGTGGTTAGTATACCGTTTCATTGCACGGTACAGTTGGTAAGGAAGGTAAGGTCAGTGTCCAGTTACGTGCAACATAACGTTCGACTAGCATCCTGTATCTAAGAAATCTTTGGAGTTCAGATTCTTCAATGGTGTTCGACCAATAATTTCCTCAAGCCGACACTATCTGAGCCTTTTACTGCTATTCAAGACAGTTTTTGCTGAATTTAATCGAAAATAGGAAAACGGGGTCAATGCTTTACTAAAGTTTGGCTCGTGGATGAAAGTAAATTCAAGCTGTTAACTTTCAACGTTTATGGTAGGATGTAAATGAGATATATCATCTCGCAGGATAAATTGGAGATGAAAATATAATAATTTTTTAAAACACTAAACAGTAACACGCGATTACAAAATTCAATATCAAAGATAAATTTTAATCTAAATTCTAAGCAGATGTGTGTTGATTATTGTAAACATGAAAAATTATAAGAACTCGCTTTTATTGGTCGCTTATGACAACTGTAATCTCAATAAACACAACTAGGGAGGTGCACGGTAGTTATAATCGTCGAGGTCTCCACCTTTCACGCTGGACCGGATGGTACTTTCATCTTTCTGTTTTTTGGTTTTTTCTCTACCTTCTCTACCAGTGCTATTTTTATTTATTTTCCTTTCATTTTGTGACTGTGTGTAAGTTACTCTCACTGAACGCGCTTCAGGTGGTCAATTCATCTTTGGGCAGAAAGCATTGCAAGCTAAGAATTTAGAAATGAGAGGTATTCCGAAAAGCGAGGAATCAAATAAAATCATTAGGATAAAATAGGTCAAATAAGAAAGCATAGGAAATCAAAATTTAATTATGAATATTCACTGTTCAAAAGTCTTCCGGCCTATGGCGATTGTCTCATCGATACTTCCTGTAGAAATCAATAGAGCATGGAACTTATACGCTGAATATAAATCTAGATTATTTCCGATATTCCTAGAGGATTGTGGGCAGCAAAGTAAGTTTGTCGAGTGTTTTTGTTACATTTCACTATGAAGTTATCGGCGCGTCGCAAAAAGACGATTAAAAGGAACACACTTTCATTGGTGTAGTTGCGCTCAGCTCCGAAGAAAGCCCAACCGAAAGAATAGATTGGGCGTTCACCAAGATTACATTCTACACCTTCACCGTTAGCGACACTGCTCCGAACGGTAACGGAAAGGAGTCTCTCGATTTCACGAGAGCAATCATGGGAATCGATTTCATCTGCAGGCCAGAAAATTATCGAACCAGTGTCTAAAATTACGTATGCATATTCAAGTCCGTTTCGAGTTACTGCGTGTGTTCACGCATGTTTTAGGACCGTTTTGCGAATCGGATATACACGCAGGTCCGGTTTCCAAGACAGCCGACCCCCATGGCAGGAGGGGAGAAAGTGATACCTATAAAAACGAACGGTCCATTGGTAGCAACGCGTAGTGTCCCATTGGATCTCCAACGATTTGATATTATATTAGAGGAATTTGGAAAAATGTTTTTGCCAGTAAGTTCAATTATCATATGGTGTTAATATTGGTGTTTTACTCTAGAAAGCTGTACGATGTCTTTCAAATCTTTTTATGCTCGGTTAATACCGGCGAAAGGGAACAATCTGCGTAATATTAGATCCGAACTGAACTACATTCACTGGGACTTTTTCTGTTGCTTTTTCTAAAAGCACACTTTTTACATAGACTTTTATTAGTTATTTATCGTAGAGGCCCAAATCGATCGATCGCACGAGGCTCGTATCAAAGTACGTTTCTCATATTCCAAAGGATTACTATACTCTTGCGCCACATGTGTGAGGCATGTCGATGAATCAAATTTCTTAAATTTAATCATCGATTGCGCATAATTGCTTAAACCAAATTTTGGGATCTTGAATTTTGTCTTGAAATGGCCCTCGCCATTTACTGTTTATAATTTTATATAAATAACGCCAAAAATAAAATTTATTCGCAGAAGAAAAATAAAAAAAATTGTAGCAGCGGCATCGTACGTTTTTCATACATATTTTTAATTCCAGATCATTGCCACTTTTTTACTGGCTAAAACTACCTTGGCCAGTAACGTAGAAAACACTGGTGGTTGGCAAGCGTAAGTTAATGAATAATTACTTAACGAAGTCGTTCATTGTTTAAAATTAATCAGTAACAAATTATTCTTTATCTCATAATTCAGAGTATCTGGACCTAGCGCATATGGATCAAGTCACGACATAGGCGCATCAGGCGGTAGCCTCCAGAATTCGTATGGTCATCAAAGTGGGGGTTTATACAATTCATACGACTCGTACGGCTCATCAGCCGGATATGGACATTCCGGATTTGATAGTGGATTCGGCGGTGGTCACGCTCACCATCATTACGCACAGGCAATCCCAATCGGCCAGCATATCGAAGTAACGAAACCAGTGGTTGTTCCAGTTTACAAAGATATCGGTAAGAAACGTTGAATTAGTCAACTTGAACATTTCTTAATCGTTCCGGTGTCGTACTAATTTTACTCTTGATTGTTCTTCATACTAGGTGTTCCGGTAGCGCAACCAGTAGCAATAGCTGTACCCCATCCGGTCGCTGTTGGCGTAGCACAACCTTATCCAGTTCATGTACCGGTCGCCCACCCGGTAGCAATTCCGGTGGTTAAGACAGTTGCTGTACCGGTTGAAAAGAAGGTGCCGTATCCAGTGGAGAAAATCATTCCTGTACCTGTTGAAAAGCACATACCAATCACAATCGAGAAGCACATACCTGTACCTGTTGAAAAACCATATCCTATTCACATTCCAGTTTACAAGCACGTTTTTCATCGTACCAAAAGCTACGGATGGTCCCATTAATACGAAGGTTATTGTTGTCAAACCTCTGTATCCTCTCATAATCCTAAATATCAGTCGTTTTCATGTGCACTTATCAAATTCTTGATAAAACGTGTGCATTGATATCATGCGAGCTTGTTGAAAGTTCCACTTACATTATGAGAGGATAAATTAGGGTACTGCCATAAACCGTTAATGGTGTCATAAAAGATTGCAGCTACTACATGTATTAAGTTATGATGCGCAGGCGTCGTGCTTGCGCAGTTACTTGTTGTGTACATATGCATTGTTGTAATGTTGTATTGTTTTTCTATACGAAATAAAATGTTGAATTTTAAGAAAAATTTGTCGATTGTTTACCTTTGTTATGTATTTAGACTCTGTTTAAGAAAGTGGTGTAATGATTGGAGTCCCATTACTAAATTTTATTACGATGATTCTTTTTCTATTGGTGATGAGAGTTTCTTGTTTAATTACTCTAATTATCTGATTGCTCATTAAAAGCTAACGTAGATCGCCGGTAGTGGCCTTAAAAAGGTTTCGTTATGCTCTCTTCACATGGCGTACTAAATACCATCGTGCGTGAGTATAGTACTCGGATACCATATTTACTACTGGATGACTACTGAGTGTCACTTATACATTTTGTTAGTGACAGAATCTAAGTATAATAATTTTAATAGTACACTAGAAAATGACGAACAATTACATAATTAACGTCACCTCGTAAATTATTTTGCATCGACAAATAGTGCCGATATACGTTTTTCACTTGTCTAAGGCAATAATGTATACGACGTACTAAACTGTTTCTCGGACATCAAAATATCTTTATGATACATATAGAAATTAATTATCCTGAAGGATAGTTAGCTCGTTAAATTTAGTTTCTCGATGGACCAAATAATTTAGAGAATATAAATGGGTTTATTGCTAAATGAAGTTCTCAACCATAAAGTCATTCTATAATAAAATTATTAAGTTTGTGAGATAACAGTCTTCAGAGTAACGCATGTACTCGTACAGCAGAACATGAATAACGTGTAAAACTGAACGAATACGCGTTACAAAAATTGTCCAGTTATCAAAGGCGAAAGAAAGCTAAAGGACTGGTCTAAATTTATTAGGCTAAATCTACATACACTCACTTGAACTGGAAAAAGAAATGTCATTCGCAAAATTCATAGAGTGCACGAGCGAAATGGACATTTATTATCAAAACAGAGTATGTCGACCGAATGGGAAAGTATTGGACGCTCTGTAATGTGATTTTTGTATTATATCCATAGACTAAGTCAGTTCCGTGGCAGTGAAAGGCTGCCCAGTATATTAAGACGAGAAATGCTCGAAGATGTATCAGTCGTAGAAGCGACTTCTTCTACCAACAACAGCCCCAGTGCACAGCCCAAAACCCACGTGATTAGCCATGAACAGAATCGTGAGTAATCGTGAGGAAATACCTGAAGGAGATTTGATAAGGATTATCATAACAAACGGATACATCAGTGCTATTCAAATTATTGCACTATAGCATTCGCCATTGTAAACTCAAGAAAATTTTCTTGATGAAATTAATTAGCTCCCAAAAGTCATAAAAAAAAAAGAATTTTTTACAGCAGAAAATTATTTCTTACTTTTCAACGGAATAGGGTTTCAAAATTTTATTATAATCAGACTTAATCCTTTGCGCAGGTACTACTTTCTCTGCTGTCCCTGACGGTGGCTGCACCAAATCCGTACATCTTCAACCAATACGGAGGTCAGGATCTCATGCAGCAATTCACCGAGCAAGTCAAGAGGTCTGACCATGAACAGCTGAGTGCTGGTGGTTCTGAGGGTGGTTACGGTGTCGAAAATTATGGAGGATACGAAGGTTCATCCGGTCACCTGGAATCTGCTGGTGGTTACGACGCAGGTAATTCCGGAGGACAACAAAGCTTCCATGGCTTTGCTGACGGAGGTCAACAGAATTATGCTGCCTTTGACGGCTTTTCTGGAGGTCATGGCGGTGATGACGGCGGTCACGGAGGTGCTGGCATCTCTCTCGATTCCGGTCACAGCTACGTTCACAGTGTTCCTGTTTCCGAACACGTGGAGGTTACCAAGCCTGTGGTGGTTCCCGTTTACAAGGAAATTGGTAAGATGCTCGATCACGAAGTTAACCAAGTGAAACAAAAAATATTATCCGCAGTAACTGTTCTCTCGATCATTAAACTCATTTTTCTTCTTTTAGGTGTTCCAGTTCCTCATGCAGTGAAGATCAACGTTCCACACCCCGTGGCTGTAGGTGTGCCCCAGCCCTACCCTGTTGCTGTGCCAGTAGCTCATCCCGTGCCGATTCAGATCGTTAAGACTGTTGCTGTGCCTGTTGAGAAGAAGGTTCCTTATCCTGTTGAAAAGCACATCCCGGTCGCCGTGGAGAAGCACGTGCCCATCAAGATTGAAAAGCACATACCTGTTCCTGTCATTAAGCCTTATCCCATCAGAATTCCTGTCTACAAAACCATCTACCATCACGCCAAGAGCAGTCATTAAACTGCAAGGGTCAGGATCTTATTTTTAGTCCAAGTTGAACGTCGTCCACATCATCGGGGAATATGACTTCAGATTCACCCAGTACCTTGCTTTGGGATACCCGAGAAAGTCAATGGAAAACCCCCGTCGATATCTGTTCTGGTTGTTAAGTTTTCTATGTGCTGTTGTTTTGTATATATTATGTTACGCTGTAAGATTGTTGTTCAATTTTTTATACACACTTTTTCAATAAAATTTATACAAAATATATTTTTATATTATTATTATATTTTATATATAGTTTTAGGTGAAAGTTTCGTGAAATTCACTTCTTTTGTTAGTCGTGAAGCTTATGTGTGCGTGTCCTGGGAAAATTCTCATGTTACGTTTTCTTCTATTGCTTTTCAATATACAAAGAATTATCATAATGCTTCAACTTAAAATGATTAATTATAGTCAAGATGAATCATAATCGTTTAATCATTTATAACAAAAAAGATAAATGTCAACGGAGCGTGACGGTGATCTAGAAATGTTGGCTAAAGTTCAAGGCTTATGTGCTATTTCAGCTTTCACTTAATTTCCTCCTTTTTATGAAATTTTCAGATAATATCGTGAAAAGTGGATATAAAAGGCATTGTTATGAGTTATGAGAAAATTATCAAAAAGCAATTAAATGCTTTTGATGTGACAACTTTAAGATTCAACTATTTATATTTCGAAAATAGAAATACAGATTATGAGTAAAGTCATTTCTTGTATTCAAAAATTACAAAAGTGGCAACCTGAAAGATAACGGTCTAGAGTAGGTGGATTCAAAATCAAAAACTTAATGCAGACCTACAAGTACTGAAAATTTTCATGCATCATGGCCTCAGAAGGATTAACCATTTCGATAACTATTATCGTATTTCAACAAATAATAAGATGATTTTGTACGAATTAATATAATATGTATATTATATCTAATTTCCATAATAATTCTAAAACTGTGTTACATGCTATAGTGTGTAAAGTCAAGTCCAATGAGATTTCTTACAACCTGTTTATCATTAAAATGAAAGTCAAGATTAAGATTGAAACTAGATATATCAAAATAAGAGAATAAGAGTCATCTTCAAATAAAAGACCCATAAAAAATTAGTGCATGAAAGTGTTTTCAGAAATCGGCTTTCTTTAAAAATATAATTAACTGAAACAATTTAATCTGTAATTCTTGAGACAAATTCTGTTCCATCATTATAGAGTGCCTTTCACATTCACTGCAAGATGTCATACAAAAACGGCGTGTAATTACTCATACTTTCGTGGCTGCCTCTTCTCTCAATGTCAATAAAGATCAAGGTAGCCAACTTGATAATCATTAAACATAAAATAATACAAAGTCTTGATAAAAGAAAATATTATAAATACTAACAGTAAAAGCATATTTAAAAATCAATACACTGTATATATCTGTATATTGATTTTCCATTAATTCGCTCATTCATTAGTTCTCACAAGCATGATGAAGTAAGTTACTGTGACAAGATTGCCAAATTAAATTGAAGTTTAATAATAATTGTTAGTTATCATAAGAAAATGCAGCTTTTGTTATGAATAATACGTATTTGAGTAAGGAAACGTCAAATTGTACCAGTGATTATTTTGAATACTCCCCATGCAAAAACTCAATAAAAGTCCCAGGTTTTAACGAACGAAAGGCGGAAGTGAATTAAGGTTATGAATTCGAATTACATAAGGTTCACGATCGCACCACCATAGCAATAAGAACTGCGTAAACGAACCGGCATTGCACAGTGAAGGTATTGCCTACTATTTTACGAAATAGTGGGGTTGCTTCTCTTTCATTTACAGGGTATATAAGTCACCAGTGTGACAATTGACTTCAAGTTGACGTAAACTTCTCACATAGTCTTGAGGGACTCATAGGCACCTCATAAAAAAACCATGATTAGAATCGTACGTAAAAAAAAGTAATTTGACAATAAGAAGCATATATATAAATAAGCATTTTAAGAATTATTGCACAAAAAATAATGTTAAGCTTTATCAGTGAATGATTGATAGAAACATCACGTCAGTCTGAGTAAAAAATAATGTATTTGTCCAAGGTATTAATTCTGGGGGTAGTTGGTTATTGTTGGGCATCCGGATGGGACTTTGGTGGACATGGAGGAGGTGGTTTGACCTTGGGTGGACATGGAGGAGGTGGTTTGACCTTTGGTGAACATGGAGGAGGTGGTTTGACCTTGGGTGAACATGGAGGAGGTGGTTTAACCTTGGGTGAAATTTCAATTGGCGGTCATGGTCACGAGTTACCAGGGATCAGTCTTGGACATTCCGGTTTGAAATTTTGAACATGAATAATTAAATCCGAGTATACTATATTTGCTTGTGATTCGACTAGAATAGAAAATTATTATTATGATTGTTTAGATATCTTCGGTGGACACAGTGGGTTTGGAGGTCATGGCATCGCCTTGGGTGGACATGGTGGTTGGGATTCAGATATTAGTATCGGTCAAGTTCATGGAGGTCATGGGGTCAATGTTATTCCAGTGGTGAAAGAAATAGGTAATATAATTTTTATAAAAATACTGACATTGTAGTAGATAGTATGAAAGCTTATGGCTCTTATGTGTTTCTTTCATCAGGTATCCCCGTCGTGAAGGAAGTTGAGATCAAAATTCCACATCCGGTTGTGCAAACTGTTCCACAGCCATATCCAGTGGCAGTTCCTGTTTCACAGCCAGTTCCTTACGAGGTATTTAAGGTTTACTTGATTAGCATTGACACATAATACTGTTTACAACCGGTATTATTTCAGCTTAATCGATTATATATTATAACTCTCAGGTGACCAAGACGGTATTCAAAAAGGTGGAAAAGAAGGTACCAACCCCTGTTGAGAAAATTATACCCTACAAAGTCGAGAAACCTGTGCCGTTCAAGGTTTACAAGCATATTCCAGTTCCTGTTGAAAAACGAATACCTATTAGGATTCCGGTTTACAAGACGATTTTTCACAGTAGCAAAGGTCATTAGGGATCCTCTACCAACATCAACAAATTACACTTACAATGTTCGATGGTTTACATTTAACCGTAGTTTTAATTTTATATTTTAATTTTATTTTAATAATAATTGAAACACGGTAAACAATAATTTTCGACTGTATAAAGTTATGTGTTGATAGGTAGAGATTCTATAATTACTTTCAGCTAAAATAGCTGCATTTAATTTTAGTTTTTCATTTTTTTTTTGGTCATCTTTACGGAAAGTATTTTATGACGATACATGATATACCAACTTCGCAAAGCGAACTCCTTTTGACGATTCTGTTCTGTGGTGTCTATTTCTTTATTCTATGATATGTAAATAATCGAAAGTCTTCTAATATGTATAGTAGTGTAACATTGTAGATGTATTATTATATGTTCTTGTTTGTGGTTTACATATACTGTTCTTCTTACTTTCCCTTTCAAATCATATTATATGGCATATGAACACGTAAAACATTATTTGAACTTGAAGCAAATTTTAAATATCTTGTTTCAAGTTTTCAACAATCATCTGCTAAGTTTAACAGATGTATATGAAGAATCTTACGTTCTGTTTCGTATAACTGTCTATATGGCTTCCGATCTTATTCTACTGGTGCACTTACAATAATTAGTCAAATAGCTTTATAAGAGCATTCGTCTTATGATTTCCGTGTATAACAAAAAAAGTTTAGAATCGCTTTCTAAGTGTAGGGGATGAATTTCTCTACATTAAAAACAATCCTATTTTAGATATAAGAACTACTAATCGTTGAATCTCAATCAGCGAAATTAATCAGGCTTTTACTTTTTAGTGAACGTAAACGAAACTTCCGTTCACTGTTTAAAATGTTTCGATCATTTTTATGCAATTAACTAATTCATGGTGATTTACAGCATATTTCACCATCTATTAATTTTAAATAGTCTATGGGGTTCTTGTAAAATATTTTCACGTAGCAGCATATTATTATGTATAGAAATAAACTGTACAACTTAAATATGTGAAACGTAATTGAAATATCAATTTACCCATTCAAATAATTAACCGAATGTAACGTTCAAAGGTTGTTGAACCTCCGACGTACGAAACAAAAAACATGCGGTAGTCATTACGTGCTTACATTTCACTTAACAAAGAAAAAAAATAATGGCGTTTTCTGAGAACACAAGTATTGTACCAGCAATTTTCTTGTTCGACAACGTTAAGCATTTCTACAGACACTTTAAATTGAATTATCCATTAACAAGGAAGGAATACAAGTCAAACAAATTGATATAATTATCTAGAAGTTAATTTCCTTGTACTGCAATCATATTATATTAAATTAAAAATTATATTAAAATGCATATTATATTAAAAATTAATTAAAATGATAAATCTGACAATCGGACCTTATTGTCATGCTCAATTACAAAGTATGATTATAGCCTGTCATGGATCGTGTAATTTAAAGAGATCATTATCGAGCTCATTTAATTCGTAATTCTGTGTCATGTCGAATTAGCGATAATATGTCTTAAGTATCCAAAGTATCTACTCTGACACGTGTGTCAGATAATGAAAGTCAATGCTGCGTGTATTTGATAACTTCTAAATGGACGCCACTTACTTTGGCCATTGACAAAAATTAAGTTACAAAATCAAGTGTATCTTGAAGTTCATATATGCAGACCTAAAGGTAAAACTGTATAACGTGAAATCGAAAGGCGTTATTCGTAAAATGTAAAATCAGTAGGTTGTACTGTTCTATAACTAGACGTACAGCTCCATAACTATGATTGTGTAAGTGTACGCGTCGAAAGGGAATAAGAATCTGCGGCGAAAGTTATCTTTGAGTTGATTTTTTCATTCTCCAATCTCTTCGCGTAAAAGAAGGTAGCTAAGAAGGACCAATTGTGTATCAACTATTAAGAATAGATACCTGATTTAAGTTGCTCCCGGTTAGTGATCCAATACATTTTTCCAATATATCAATATATATGTATAATTCTCTATTCATTATGATATTAAACAAAACCCTTCAATCAAAATACCATGTAGCATTTTCTTCAGGTTCAATCACATCTAACAAGGAGAGCAATCAGGATTCCTGATCAATGATACAGAATGGATAGAAAGATAGCTGCGGTCTTTCTTCTTCACTATAGTGAATGGAGAGATGCTCTTTCACATTGGCCTTTAATCATTTACATAGGACATAGACCGGCATGTAACGATGAAAGACTTTCACTTAGCGTTAGAGACAACGTGTCTTCATTGTCTCTTTATATAGAATGTTACGTGGATACCTGGGAAGAAAGTTATTATTATAGAACGATGGACTTAGAAATTTTCATAAATATCAAAATTGGAGTGGGTATCATTTTATCATCGCTCTATTCTTTGAATGCTGCCTAGTGACTTCACGTTGAATCTCTATATTAGACACAGATGCCTTTGATAGTTTCATTGGAGATTGGAAAAGCAAGAATTTTCATAGCATGATGAACTCTGCATGTGGATAATCGAGGGATATGCTTTCAGACAAATATGGATGGAATACTATATTATAGTGGAATAACTTGGTTACATCGAATGACCAAAGCTCCTCGTGACGATAAATTTTTACATGTGGTTCTGCCTGATGGATTTAAACCTTTGAAGCATACATTCTTCCTTGCATATAATTTTCTGAAAACAGGTTTCTAGAGATTTTTTCGGGTTGCTGATTTCGCATTGGACGTCAATACTTTTTATTAAAAAAATTCGAAGTAGAGAGTCAGCATGGAAGAAAAAAGGACAAAGTAACTCGAATTTGTATGAAATTTGGAGATTTTGGGGTCGTTTATTATGAATCTGAGGTTAATTTTTAAAAATTCAAATTGCGGATCCAATATAGCCTTTTGACATTACAAAAATTAACTGTTATGAATATGATGTACTTTTTATCGGACCCTGAAATATGACTCGAAAAATCTTGACATTATCCTTTCGACTCGATAGATACGTTTAGACTTTCGAACGCTTCATAATGACTGTTTCTAACCGACAATGTATTTATTGACTCGGAAAGATTGTTGATCTCAGGGAAAACACATTCATTTCTTGTTGCATATAAGCGATATTTGTATGCTTCCTAGAGCGAAATTTGCTGTCACTTCCTGCATTTGCACATAATGTATTGATGGACTAGAGGCCAAAAAAAAACTACAAGCAAACACACTTAGAGGGTAAAATAATGACAAGTGATCATAATGGAAATGGAAACTGATTACAAAGCGAAACAGGAAGCGCATCCTACAGGAAACTCCCATGGGAACCAAACTAAGAAACGTTCTCTAAGAAGCCATGTTACTTCCGGTGAACATAATAAGTCTTACGCGATCTTTGACGCCGGAGGCACACGCGTAAAGTGTCCTATCCTTTGGTGAACAGAGGTCGAAATGCAACTTATTGCTCGTTATAAAGGCTACCGGCTCTTTCACTCTTTTCTTTCGGTTTATTTTAATTGATCTATTTTGCTCTTGGAAACCGCAGATCGAATGCTGGAACGACAGAGTGTCGTACTTTCGTTTCATTATACCTTCTCTTCGTTTCGTAAGAAATACTGTCACTAGACTTCGCGGCCATTCAAATTTGCAGCACGATTCAATTAACGCGACATCGAGTGCTCTAATTTTTATAGGAATAAATAAATCAATTTAAAAAGGAAGAGATTCGACTAAATGGATATATTGTTTTTCCTTTCATATGGTCGGCTGTTATCTAGATCCCTACTATATTGATCTTTTGTTGGATGCGTTCTTACAATATTCGTGGAGGAGACTGGAGTCTAGCTGCGATTTTTAGTGAAAGGTGGTGGAATCGATCTAAGTATATAAGCTGCGCGTCAGCCCCTTGTAGACATTCAACATTTGAATCTTTGTGCTAACACAACCTTCCAAGCATTATCAACATGAACAAGATTGTAAGGGACTTTAATTGAAATTACTAAATAAATAGCTGGACAACATTTATTACGAAAGTGAAGTGACATTTGCTAGCATTTCATAATAGGGAACAATTTTTGAGGTTATGTTATGTTATGTACCACGAAATACGGTAATGAAGTCGTTAGGGATTTGAAAATTAGGCTATAAATTGGCGCATTAGACTTTTTAGAGTATTATATTTTAAGTGCTTTTATATGATTATTGGATTTATGAAATGAATATTTTTATAGATTTTGGTACTGGGGCTTGTGGCTCTTGCCTCTGTTGTAAAGGCTAGCATATATGGTCATAGCGGAGAGGAAGATCATGGTGGATCCACTTACGAAGAGAAGTCTAAAACTGTACATGTTCCCATTTATAAGAAGTATGGTAAGTTATTTTAAAAATTTTCATACTACATATTATAGATTTCATACGTTATATCGCCCTTTGCGAAATTGAGGAACTTTTTTTTTTATATTATAGCATATTTTAGATGTCGAATAAGACTACAACTTTTACTAATAAACAAGAATATAAATATATTATTTTTCAAAACCCATTAAAAATGATCGTATAATAACTTAATTATTGCATTCAGCTCAGATTTAATTTTTTTTCTATTACTTTAAATTGTGTACAATAAATAATATTATTATATATTTTCAGCTATCCCTATTCCTCATCCCGTTCCCGTGCAAGTTCCTCAAGAAATCAAAATCCCCATTCCTCAGCCATACCAAGTTCAAATTCAAGTTCCTCATCCATACCCTGTAGAAGTGATCAAGCATGTCGAAGTTCCCGTTGATAAGCCTGAGCCCTACACTGTTGAGAAGCATGTAAGTATTAATACAAATGTATTAAAATTTTTATTACAACTAAACAGAATTTTATTACTTTGAACACGAAATGCGCCTGTAAGCCATTCAACCCGTCATACACCGCAGTATAACATAGCAAGAAAGTATCCTTACCGGCATTTTCTCATTATATGACGCGTAGACGGAATTGCCATACATAGAAAAATTCGAGAAGAAATTTGCAATAGAACCAGAGAACCGCAAAGAATACTTATTTACTTGTCAATGACTAAACAGTGACATTTTCTTGGTTTCGCAGGTTCCCTTCATCGTGGAGAAGCCATATCCTGTTTACGTCGAGAAGAAGTTCCCTGTGCCAGTCGCGAAGCCATACGCAGTTCACGTTCCTGTCTACAAACACGTGTTCCACCATTCATCCGGTGGCAAGAGCAAAGGCTGGAATTAAATCTGTAATCACGTGTCTTACAATTTTATGTCTGCGGTAGTATCGAGCTTGAAAAAAAAGTGATAAAGATTTTTCATAATTACGTGAACTGTAATCACCCAGGAATGATAAGCGTATAATTCAAACACAAATGGATAAGAAATGACGTATTTCCATAGGTGAAATATTGAGTATGAAAAATCTTGAATTGAAATTTCAAAATCGAATGATAGAGGAACAACTGTCACGAGTACCCAGCAGCCTATTCTATTCTGTACATAGATTGAACTTGTTTATGTTAATTTTGTTATTACTATTGATTGTTATAATATGTTTACGTTTTTTTATACAACACAGCGCCCGTTATTTTTTTAGCAAATAATTTTGGAATAAAATATACATCTGAAAATAATTTATCAACTTGCACCAAAGGCGTCCTACAAATGAGTCCCAAAACCAGTAAAAATCTTGAGTAGGAATGCTCGAACGGGGCAGTTCGAGTGAAATGAGATCGAATTGATGGCGGGAGAGCGTTGGAACGGATGAATGCGGACAATCGCTGCAAAACAAAAAAGCAAAAGACAAGGAACCCGTCCCTTTCTACGTTCATAATAAATCCAAAATAAATCAGAGACATTGAGAAGATATATAATTTGCTGTTTTATTTCCTTAATCGTTTAACTTGATTAGGATCGGCTAGAGTTGAGCCAGTTAGTCGGGAATTCTGTCCGATCTCGATTTGCCATAATGAGTTTGAGTGTACACGTTCCTACATCATCGTGTGAAACCACTTTTACTTGAGATGAACTTTCACTGTTCCGCTTGCGGATACGGATAGGATAGTTAGATTTAAATCTCCAGACATGTATCTCTGTTCAGAACAAAGAGTGACGTAAGAAGTGTATTTTTTAATTCGATTTGTCACTAAATCTCATTAGTTCAAAAAATTATCTACATATGGAAATGATATATGATTTTTTTTATTTTATACGGCATTATTTTTAATTTACCAAATTTATGAAAACGATTTCTATGAAATTTAATGAAATTCAAAAAAACGATTAGTCTACAGTTTTTGCCTCATATTTAGTGGATTCCGTAGAGAGCAGCTGAGACATCCGAAAAAGAGTAATCGGATGAATCAATTTGTTTCTGCGAATATTTTAAATATTAATGGAACTTATTTTTTTATTCGCATAAAGTAATTAGATAGATCAACATGGGAGTGGTAGGCTTGTAAACACTTTCTAGTACGATTCGATAAATCGCAGAAAAAAAGATAATGAAAAAGTGATATATGAAGATTTAAGTATCGCTTTCGCTTCGTATTACTTATATATTCATATATGTCGATATTGATGCGCTAAATTTTAATAATTTCATTAATGTATAATGTATGTTTTGACTGTATAATTTTATCCAATTTATAGCTTCCCGTAAACTATTTAAAGGTGAATAGCTAGGAGATGACCCGAGAGAAAGGCTGTCTTTTCGATTTATTTGAGCAATTATATTATATTTAAAGGCATTTATTTTTGCACTATGTACTATAAAACTACCTCTTTTGGAGTATAAATTTGAGTTTATTTTTTATTGAAAAGTATTTAAACATGATGGAAATACAACTGTCAGCACAGAATATATTCTGACAAACTTTTCTTTATGATGTACACGATAACTCGGAGACGGCGTATCTAAAATAAAAAATCCAAAATGATTTTTGAAGTTGATAGTTTTAGATAGTCTTTCTCTTGGCCAATTTTTGACTTTCCATGTTTTAACTAAACGACGACTAATTAAACTTGACATTATGAAAAGAATAAATTTTTTACCAATTTTTTTTTATGAGCATAAGACAAAAAGTTGGTTACGACAATACCTAAATAAAGTAATCTATTTTAAAATTTTTTATATTTTTTAGTTTCCAACAAACCGTTTCCGCGACATTGTCCTCACCTTAAAAATGGTTTTTCAAAACACTTTCTGTGCTGTCAGCTGTATATACACCGGATCAGCTCCTAGCTATTCCCCCTTAATTGCCAATTAGACGGGTCAAATAGCCATATGCCACGTAAATTATATTCAAAATAATTCACACAGCCATAAATATAACATGTATCGTTATTAGTCACGGCAGCCAAAATTTAGAAAGCATGAACAAAATCATACAAAGATTCAAACTATCCTTTTTAAGTAGACGATGTTAGTCGATAAAATGCTCAAAGATAAATTAATCAGATTTATCTAAAAAAGTGAAAATTTAATGGCTGCAACCCTAAGAGAATGTATGTTAAAAGCGAATATTAGAATTAGCTGTAATTACTTCAAGTGCGCGTATTACGATGGCATTGGACGTAGATTGTAATTAATGTCCCCTAGCAGTTATCTGATCAAACGTCCTTAAATTACAAGTAATCGGTAGCAAGTAATACATAAACTTAACATAAATTTCTATTTGATTCTCATATAAATTTAATTCAATTACAAAATGGTACATTTAATATAAATAGATACCAAGTATAATCTATCCTTAATATTCATGGCTTTCGGGTGAATGTCGCATCGAGCTTCATCAGCATCATTGTAATAAAAACCTTGGGTGTAAGATCCAAATGTTAATACCAATTGGTGATGGTTCAATTAATGAGAACAGGAATTTATCCACTTGCCAGAGAGTTTTAATGTGAAAAAGAATCTTACGCACGAATCAAATGGTAAAATAACATTAAATTTGGGGCGTGTATGACTGTCGATGGACAGGGAATAGTGAACGTGAGGATATTGATGCTACAACTATACACAGAATGTTATTATATGTTTGTATTGAGATCGGGATCCATTCTGTGAGCGTGTGCAGCACAAGTAGAACGTCTCGAGTCGAGTAATGAAAAGAAGGGAGAAAGTGCTCGTAGTATATAAACACTTGGCCATGACTTTGAAAGCGTCAAAGTGTCTGAGACTCGAGTTTAGCAGGGGGTTTGTGGAATTGCCTCCTTATTGATAAATTTTGGAACCATGAAGATTCTTGTGAGTATCTAGTTCTTTTTATGGTATGCAGATGGCGCTAAGATATTGAAGAAGCAGAATAGTAGAATTTAAAAATATTTCAATGTGTTAACAAGCATTGTTACGCATCAAGATGACTTCAATTCGACTTGAAATAAAAAAAAAAATTTACGAAAAACTTTGGATGAATTGTTTGTCCTAAAGGAAATTTTTTTCTTCAGATTTTGACGTTATTGGCAGTCGGCGCCTGGGCCTGGGAAGATGAACACGGAGGATCCACCTACCACGAAACTTCAAAAACTGTTGAAGTTCCTGTTTATAAGAAATATGCTATTCCTATACCACATCCGGTACCAGTTGCAGTACCTCAGCACATCAAGGTTCCTATTCCGCAGCCTTATCAGGTCCAAGTACCAGTTCCACATCCAGTTCCAGTTGAAGTCGTAAAACATGTGGAGATTCCCGTTGAGAAACCTGAGCCTTACATCGTTGAAAAGAAGGTACAGAATTTATTAATTATTTTCGCTAATTATTATTATCTTATAACAATTCTGTAATTTTTTCAACTACGTTTATTCTTGTTACAGGTACCCTACGTGGTGGAGAAACCATACACGGTGACCATAGAGAAACATTTCCCGGTGCCAATTCCAAAACCATATCCGGTTCACGTACCAGTTTACAAACACGTCTTCCATCATCAAAGTAAAGGTCATGGTTGGAAACATTGATTCTGCTAAAAAGGTCTGCTAACCGAGAACTTCATTGCCAAAAAACGTCTCACTGTTTCCAGTAAGCAGATTAGATAAGTTCTATACAAACTGTAAATAGTTTTTGTTACTCTTTTTTGTTTCACTCTTGTTACCTTTTTCATAATAAATAATTTTTACAATATATACCGCTATTCACTTTCTTCTCACGGGTGTCACTCACGCACGTGTTTGCTGAATGCGTCTGAAATTGGAGTGGTTGAAAGTATCTTGAAAGTAGGATACGATACGCGAAAGGGAAATTTCTTTTAATCTGACATTTGATAATACTAAGCTCAATTTATGAGGAATCATTATTTTTGAAAAAAAAAAAATATATAAATTTTGAATATCTACTGTGTCGATGTCATTTCTAATCGATGTTGCAAGAAAAATTTTCTCGATTGGTCTCGAAATTTCTAGTACACTTTCGCAAGTATTTAATGGATCCGCTTTACTGGCCGAGTTTTCTTAGGATGTATTGGGACTTTACTTGGAGGTTGTTTGGCATTAGAAATGACGGCGAAGACCAAGAGGAGAAGAAGGACGACAGCATAACGCAGTCCCGTACACGTCGTTGTACTCTTACGGTTTAAAATTTATTCAGGAAACGACCATTGGGCGCGATTATTGCATCACGGGCCAGACCACTTTTTGCACCGTAAAAGGAAATTCCATTTGATTCCATTTAATTCCACTTCGCAAGAAACCCGCACCTGTAATGTGGAGCAGAAGTTTATAAAATGCTGGGACACACCTGACGCGCGTTTAGTTTTATTCCCGGTATCTGAAGTACCGGTTAGATTTTGAATTAAAAAAAAAAATAAAAAATTGTAAACATGTACGGCCAATGGGTGAGTATTCGAATATTTTTATTTTCTCTACAATAAAAGAATTTTTTTTAAACACGTTAGTTACCTAATAAAAAGGCTGAAAAACAGCGTATAATTACAGATCTTTTGAAAATTCATTGTGGCTGTTCTAAAAAAATATTTTTTATATTAATTGACAGGTACTTTATTTACTATGGCTTTCAAGCGTTTTCGCACACATGCCTATGATGAATATGCCTATGGAGAAACAGCCAATGATGATGGCGGAAGCGAGCGGCAATCAAATTTCACCGTGTCCACCATTTTATCCGAATTTTGGACTTTACTTACCACCATCAAGTTTCTCACGACCATATGGACCACCCGTATATCCCAAGAAGGAAATCGCTGTATCAGTACCAAACATACCGACTCAAGTGCAGTTCGTACATAGACCAAGCGCCGTTGCAGTCGCGCCAAAACAAACAATTTCTTACGTGAAACCTGTTCATTCGGCTGTGAGTTTCCAGACCGCGCAGCAGTCGATTATTCATAAAATCCCGCAGATGCATCCAATTCATCCAATTTATCCAATAATCAAGCAATCAGCGTATGCAGTTTCAGAATATATGCCTTCAAAAGTCATATATGAGAAGCCGAAAATTTCCTACATTCCAGTTCATTCCAAACCAATGATCCAACCAATTACCTATACGAAAACAATAGCAAAACCAATTTCATTCTCATCAATGAACTTCAAAAAGTACGAATATCCAATTGTTTATCAGAAACCAACTTTTTCGTTTAATCATGCTCCCGCGTGCGAACACAGTCCTCCTCCACCACCACCACCGCCACCACCACCACCACCACCACCACCACCATCAACACCACCACCTCATTTCATCATACCTGGTCACCAACATATTTCATACAACCCAGTTCATCAAATTGCCCAAGCAAAATTAATCCATGTACCACCGCCTATTTCATACGTGAAGGTATCACAACCTGTATTTCATGCGGTGCAGCCAATCTATTCTGCACATGCACATTCAGCCGTACATGTACCGGCACCAGCAGCTACATCCGTAACTAAAGCATCGGAAATAATGACTTATCCTTGCACTAAATGATACAAGCATTACAGAAATTCGATTGTATTCTGAGCATAGGGCGTATTACTTTATTTAATGCCTGTACTTGATGCGTCACAGGAGGTGACGATTTATTTTCTCAATTTCTTTAAATAAATTTATTTCTAACGAAGTATACTGGAATTATATTAACGTGTGTAAATATCCAAATTAATAAATATTGTAATCTTAAAACGTAAAGGTTACCTAATTCATTTTAATTTTGACGCTGAGAATTTGATTTAGTTTTATTCTTGGTATTCAAACAATGGTTTTAAAGTTTCTCTACGTTCCATCTGAGTATTCATTGTTCGTGAAAAATGTACATTTGAAATATAACTATTATTACATTTCTAAGGTGAAAAAGTGATGAAACAGAACAATAAGATATTATGCCACTATCATTTACATAGCCTTTTGCTAAGATTTAAATTTGCCGAGTCGGTTTAACGCCAATTGCCGAAATATCATATTATGCAATTTTTGTTAATTGTTCTCAAGAATTTAACTGCGTACTCTTTATTCTATTATTTAAATTAAGATATGCATAGTTCATTTTGTAATACCTACATAAATATACATACATTGTCAGAATTTTATTATACCTTATATCTTTAACTAGTTGCGCCCATTTTAACACAAGATGGACGACTTTGAATTACGCGTAAAAAACAAGAATACTTTCGAGTGCGTGGTAAGTGCGTAACTAGCCGTAAACCCGTATTCGCCTATTTGACAATGGAGCGAATTGTTTCGCCTTGTTGAAATTGCACAAGGGACACATGAGCGAATACATTTTCCCATACCCACAGTTATGATCGGCTTGACTTACGTCTACGTGAATGCGTCATAATGTGCAATTGTATGCTTGTTCGCTTACGGTGTTGATATTTCCCATGGAATTTCAACATGGATACTTTAGCAAGTATAAAACAACTCGTTGCGGGAGGATCTCTTTCAGTAGTAATTGGTGCTAGGATTCGATAGGGACACCAAATTCGCCATGAAAGTTTTAGTGAGTAATTTTGCGTGTGATCAATCGATGTGGCCATGAAAATTTTAATTTTTTAATTTTTAATATAATAAAGGATTATTCGTCGCGTGACATATAAGTTAGTTAGAGGGTTGTTCCGAAATAATTACCAAGACGGGATATACATCGTGATATTATAATAATCACCATACGATTTAAACGGACGGATTAACTTCAATATTGGTTTTCAATAATGCGATGCATATGTAATATTTTTAATCATATTGATTAAATGAATATTTTTGGAATTTAAAAAATTTCTGGTTCAACCGTATAAAATAAAAACTTATGTATTTCTGTGATGTTTACAGCTGTATTTGGCGATAATTGTCATCTGCCAAATGGAAAAAATATCAAGTGGCTTGGTGTATCCACATTTTCCAAATTTGAAAACTACCTACCATGGACATGGTGCGACGAGCTATCAAAATGTTGAAATTGAAAATCATGGTGACGTGCCTGTGCCAGTGAAGTCACGTGTACACCATGGTTATATACCAAATTTGTCAGGATATCCTGATTATAATGGTGCATAAATAAATTATAATTACCTTATTATGTACTTGTTAGCGTAATTGCCGACAGATTCGATTAAAGCGTTCTATGAGTTTAGCCGCGTGTCAATTTCTCATTATTCTGTTACAGGAGATCATAAACTTTCGTACGTAACTGCAATACCGATTACGGATTATCAAGATGTTGGCAGTCAGTTTATTTTATCATCCGCAGGTAAGTTTCGAGTGTGGCAGCGTATTGCTTGTTTGAAATCGAGTGATGAAAATAATATAAATAAAAATTTTGCTTTTAGCTCCATTTGCGGATAGCGGTGTACATATAGAATATGGTAAAGATTCAGTTCCTAATTATTACGATAATTATGATTTCCATCAAGAATATGAATATCATTAATTATAAAGTTTAATTACCGTTTAATTTAACTTAATAATATAAATAAACAATTAATATAATCCAAGAGGAAATATTAATGCAGTGAACATTTATTTTGCCACTTTATTTCAATTACCTCTTTTTCATCCAATATATTGGCTAAAATAATAATTCATGTACATAACATTATATGGAGAAAACAACAGCATTTATATAGAATAGAATAATTAATCTATACTCTGCTTGTTACGTTATATACAACGACTTTCAGATCCGATCTGTCGTGGATTTTTCATGCATTAAAAGGTTTCTATCCATTTCATTTAGAGGATTTCTTTTTAGAAAAATTGGAGAAAAAGTATTCAAGAAGTGCGAACAATGCATTTCAAGGTTTGACTTTGATTGAGAACTATAGAGGATTTCGATACAAAATAGCGAAAGTGTAAAGTTTCTTCGAAAAAACGAATAAACATTAAAAATTGTCTTGTCGAAAGGTTGACAAATAAAATTAGATAAGAAATGCTCCCGAAATCTCGTGAGATATTTTGCGAAAATACGAGTTTCAAATCTTGAAACAGTTCTTGTCCTTGATGAAACTGACTGGCCTCAGTTAAAGATAAAACGTTTTTCAAAAACTTTTTCAAAAGGTAAGAAACTCGATAACAGGTCATAAAACTTCATAAATATGTATGCGTTATAGATTTTTGAGAAAACCAATATTCGCGACTGTCTGAAATATTTTTTTTAGTAATTGTACGGAATCTTAATAAAGAAATTCGAATTTGTCACATCGCGAGTCAACACGATGACAAAATCGAGGAGGACACGTGTGCTCTCAATAGAATTTGGCATATAATAACAGTTGAAAAATATAGAAGATATAAAATGGACACTAGAATCGTATCGTGATCATTCACACGTTACCTAAAGATTGACTAGATCACATTATTGACTACTTATAGTCTAGAAAATATTCTCCAAATTGGATATGGCCCTCTATCCAGAATTACATATTCAAGGTGTAACGAGGATCGATCTATCGCGCGATGAGACTTATAAAAAAATATTAGGTAGTATAAAGGACTACGCACATTCCCGCTTCTTTCATGGCATCGAAACGGGCTGAAGAAAAATCGCTGTTAGATTTGATCCCAATTCCAATAGTTAACGAATAATTATAATTATCTTAAGAACACCGCTATAGTTAAAATGGTACGTTAAG
>JARPRH010000126.1:311753-330113 GCA_031763665.1 Calameuta haemorrhoidalis | reverse complement strand
TTCGTAACGATACAGCTGTACTATCGTGTCCAGTTTAGTGCCGATAAAAGCAACATGCCATTTTGCTTTTAGGGATGGCTGGGTCTTGGGTACATCGTATATTTCTTGCATTAGTAGTAACGGTGGGATGCTGGAGCACCACCTGACTCTAGGGCAAATTTTTTAGAAATGGATTTGAAGGATCGCTTGATATTATCAGACATGCATTGCCTATCTAAAGTGATATTTTTTATTCGTGCTTAAAAATACCATTGTCCAGGAAAGGCCTTTGTCTCTTGGATATTATTGCGCTGCCGTTAATATGGAAACGAAAATCGAATTTGGTATATATTTCGCATTTCCTTAGGTTGGGTATAATAGGCCATGTATTCTGCATTGCCGAGACACTTTTATTCGTTTCGTAGTCGTGTAAGTAGTTGCCAAAGAAAACGACTTCAATTGAAAAGAATTTCTATGAGAATTATTACAAAAAATAGAAAATCGCGGAAAATCGAGGGTGCGTTTTTTATTATGTAGAGGAATGTCGGGTAGTCACGGAAAATTTTTAAAACTTTATACTGTTAAAAGTATTTTTACATTACACACGAGTTTTTAAAGTTTATAAATGTAGTTTCAATATTATGACTCAAATTTTAATTTCGTTACGTAATTCCAGAAGTGCTTCACTAATTAGTAATCCCATGGCAAATATTTTTAAAGTAACGAAAAAATTTGTATTTTAATATGATAATATAGAAATTTTAAAACATGTTTACGAGAATGTCGATATTTTTAGGAATCAATTTTTTTTAATTTTATTTTTCTATGAAATTTTCGTTTTTATTGAGTTACTAAAAGTCAAAAGCCTTTCGGCCTCCCGCCTTATTTTCGTTAAATTTAAATAATAAGAGAAAACGAAAGCAACTAAAGAGAAAAGAAAATCACATTTCTTTGACTAAATATTACATATATTTAGTTTTCAACTCAAATAATCTTCACTCTATTTCTCTTTTCTTATCTGATATACTTTCTTCCTTCTTCACAATTGCCTCTACTATCTTTCCCTCTGCCTTGTCCCACACCCACCGTCATCCACCTCCACTTTATCCCCCTTTCTCATTTCCTCATCTTTTCTCTCCACTAGTTTCCACCTGTTCCTTCTTTCTTCCCACGTCAAATCCTCATCCATCTTTAATCCTGCCTTATCCTTTACCCTCTTTTTCCTATCCGGTCCACTTCCTTATTCAGTTTCTTTTCCATCATCACCCAATTTTAATTTATGTTATTATTCATTACGACCTATAAAGAAGTATTCATTAAATAAGCTCTTTACTCATGCAAATGTCCAGCTGTACCCGCCTTATTTCTACAGTCTACAAAATAAGATTTTAAAAACACCATTTTGATATCAAATTGCTACATATAAGGTTGATATCAGTCATAGTGCCACTTAGGCGTGTAACGCAGCTTGTGTTAAATAATATGCTACATGAATAACAGTACTTGGTATATGACAACATAACACCACTTATAGATATAAATAACAAAGTTTTGTAAACTTTAACTCCATTTGCATTTCAACGTGGGGGTTGAAACTGCAACTAACGGTTGCAGCTTCATACTACTCGGAACTTGAACCACTGAAATGATTACATAACGCCCATTTTCACTGTGGTTTTTACACTTATGTAGTTTTTGTACTTTTCACATACAAGTGGTGATACCTTTCAAATTAAAAGCCAGAATAACACCATAACGTTAGCTAGTCGAATATTTACACTAAATGAAGTTCAGGTATAGAAATAAACTACAAAATATTGTTAATACGACATCAAAAATATCCATAAAAATTCAGTCGATCAGTCTTATTAGTAATACAAAAATTTTTAGCCTTTCAAACCAAAACGTCTTACATCGTTAATCTTTTACAGTATATACACTATAGCTATGCAGCTAGAATGGATATACCTATGGTACGTGATAAAAGGATATCGGCACTATTCGTAAAGTTTATAAAAAAAACCAGTGCGCAAGTAAAAGAGTAAAATTTTACGACTTGGGATAACAAGTACTAGCAACCATGTCGTTGCGAGCAACTTATTGTACCTTTTCAAGTGCCGCGCGGATCTCATTATGAGCTGGAAGAATTTAACTTTTGAAATTTACGATTACGACCACGAAGCGAATTAGGAATGAAACAAGGAGGAAAACGTAAGAAATATAAAAGTGTTTCAGGTGGTAAAGATGCGCGGGAATGTATGCAGCTGCGACACGTTCAGCGAGTCATGTACGAATCGAAGAGAGGGCGAACACTGTGAAACGAGGAGAAGAACGGAATCTCGTGGTGGAAATTGAGAAAAAAGAGTTTATATCTACACCAAGTGTGGGGAAATGGGAAAACAGAGATGGGAAAGGGATTGGAGAAATTTTTTACGTGCGAACGAACACGTAACATGAAAGCGTATATCCTATTTTGAATATGCATGACAGTTTCCTTTTTCAGGGGTACCTCCAAATCCCCCAGTCGAATTAACTCGCACACCAACATACCTTTGATGTTGCGGGGTCGGAAGGGCGTCGGAGACTCCATTGCTGCACCCTGAACATACATCGTAACCCCGTATACACGTATGTGGGTATGATTAGTCCCGTATAGGGTGTCCCGAAAGATAAAAAGCAATTTTATAATTGAAACGTGCTTGAGCGCTTATAACGAAATACCCGCATCCCTTTTGACGAGTGGAACCAGGTGAGCGTCGCGATTCAGAAGCATTAATTACGTTATTCTTTTTTTGGCCTTCTATAATTCTTTTCGAGACAGTTTTTACGGGAGTTTGGAATTGTAGTTTTTGAATTATCAACCTCGGGCAGATTTCATGTAGTCGTTGCTCGTATCGCAGCATTAAAAAATGACTGCGATGCAACATAAAATTGTAGACAAAAGTATACATACCACAATGTTACTTATGCGTATTGTATTGTACATTGCATGCGGGTTTTACGTTCAAAAAATATATGTAATTCATTTTTTTTTTCGGGTTACGTATAGTTTTTTGTACGACGTATATTATATTTAGTTTTTTTTTATGAACTTTTAATCGATATTCCTCGATCTCTGGATTTCTGATCTATGCTGAGCTCATGATCTTCTTGTCTCTCTTCCATACTACGAATGTATAGCTCCTTTTCATAGTCTCTGGCTCTCTTCCTTCTTCGCCTTGTAGTCCTACTCTCTCAGTTTCCCTTGTTCCATGACTCTCAATGGCCATTTGGATATAACCCGGGATAACGTGTTGCCGATCCTCTGCCGACCCATTTTACTCGAGTCCCTCGCATGCGTTTGAAATTTACATGATTTACCTTTGCCTTAAAGCCATTTAAAGTTCCTGGGTAGATATATGTATACATGGTTCAACATAGCCGCCGATCCTGTGAAATTAAGTGTAACGAGTCCCTATTTAATTGCAATTTCCTACCCTTGGTAATTCACGCGATTTTCACTTTCTCGTGTTTCCATGCTCTTTTCCTCGAGGGGTCAGGCAGAATAACGCAGCAGCTCTGATAAGGGAAATTTTCATGTGTTAACATCGACTCACAGGGCGTCCACGCTATCTCAGGCGCCCAAGCTATTTGAAATACCCTGTAGATACACGAGGGTTCGGTCCCTTGCTAGACTTACGTACTTTACATGTTAAATCGTAGGGATCCGATTACGTATGGTACAATTGAATATCATGATCGCTTCCTTCCTGTTTACATTTTACTTCAAGTTAATCTTATTTTGGAATGGTACTATATGGTATATTACCTGATCTTTGTGACATTAACTTATTTTCTGACTTCACTAACGATTTTAGTATTACGGTGTCTGTTTCATACGTCATCATTTTCGGCAAATTCCTTCGCCCATTTAGAATCAGCAAAGCGGTTTAATAACAACCCTTAATTTTAACTGCGAAATCAGTGAATAGTGGGTTGGGATAAGTAGAAGGAATTAACGAAAGCCATGTGTGTCCCAGAATCCCGAAACTACTCACTTTCGTTTTTGGGTAAAATGGGAAAAGGCAAATGTCCAGTTACGGAAACGTGGGTTGTTTGGGTATTCTTATTGTACATCCGGTTATATCCAAACGCGACGGCTGCCCCAAATATATTTGAACGCAAAATTAATTATTCAAAAGCTTTAGCTTTTACTCCCCGATACCACCTTAATCCGGCTGAACTATTTATTTGATGGGGTCAGGCCTGCCGATGGTTTCCAGTGTCTGTTCTGTTCGTTGGATCTATAAAAGTATCTTTTCACGCAGGGTTCACTGAAAAATTCTTTTACTACCCGTAAAAATTTTGATTGGCAGATACTTACAATTTATTGTGTCAAGGCTCGGAGCTGGATAGGGAGGATGATTCGCTGCCTAATTCCTTGCAAACCAACTTACGTTACCCGGTATTATATTTTATTTTATTCCATTGTATTTTATCACGTCGTATTATACCGCGTTATATCACACTTTATTATGTCGTATTTCACACTTTGCTCCGACAACCTTCTCGTAATATTTCACGATTATTATTCCAGTCGCGATACGCATTATCGAAGACAATACCCCGATTCTTTGGTAACGTCATTTTCACCCATTAATGTGAAAGTAATGCCTTTGTTATCAGTATCATTACTCATGGCTTTATTGACGTCATTCGATTTTCCAGATTTCGCATAAACCACACAAATTCAAGCACTTCAAAAGGAACTCCCTGAGTCTTTGTGTCGAAAGCCAACGTTAGATAACTACCTGGCCATCTGCTTTCCAAACGGAGGGTTCTTTATCCAAACAATATAATTTTTTACAAAGGACAATAAGGGTAGCGAGACATGTACGATAAAGCAATAAATCGTATTTTGGCAAATTAATACTAGATATTAATTAGATGATTAATGCGTATTATACTTTTCTTATTTGTAAAATCCTGTCTTGAAGCGAAGTCTCCGTGTGATCGAGTCAAAAGTTAGACGACAGGATCCCTGATTGTTCGCCGTTCATTCACAGAATATTTTTCATTCACAGACGTACAGAAATACCTACACGATTTCTTACACAGATGTTTATACGAAATATCCGTCAGTTTTCTTATGGACGTTTAATTCTTTTCTTTTGTCAGTCCGAGAAGGAGAATGCACAGATTTAGGGGATTTATCAAAGTCGGGAAAATGCCAGATGTCAAGGAAGCTTTTTCGCTTTCGGAGCATAGACGTCCTTGCATCTTTACTTCATAAATCAAGGCATTTAGCTTTCATCGGGTCGAGTATACATATATTCGAGCCATGGCCACATTGTTCTAATATACTCTATTTGAAAAATCACTCAGTCTATAGTTCTTGAACTTGCTACATGAGAACTCCATGTTACGATGCAAAAAGAAGATATGTCACCTTTCTAGCAGGTATCTTTTCCTTCCTGTCATTGACGAACAAGGCGTCAGCCACAAAGTGAAAATGACAAGACGAGCTTAGGCACGTTGTCGTTGGGGATAGAGATTAGAAGAGTGGGAAATCTTGAGAGTATATGCAAAAAAAATTAAGAAGAATCCATATATCAAAATTTCGGTTTAAATAACGATAAGGTATAATTGTGAAAATTGTATCTGAGAATTTATTAATATATTATTTATTAATAAATGGTTTTAGTATCTGGTGAGGACTGGGATTATGTTGCAATATCATATCAGTGAAACGGAAACGTGCAGTTTGTTCATAAAGAAGAGGAATGTTAATACGAATTGTAGCAAATTGAAATGCGTCGACACACTTGATTCAATTTATGAAATAAAATATTTATTATGTTAATTACACGTGGCAATGAATTTTTAAGTTCAATTTTTTCTGCACTTTTTACTAAACCGGCCGAATCATTCTTTAAACCCAACTTCGTAAGGGACGCTCTCGTGCGTTTTATAAATATTTGATAATGTCCGTGGCGTGGAAATACGTGGGAATGAAAATCAACAGAAATATAAAAAATAGCTTAACACGTAATTGGGAGGGGAGCGTATTACCTCACAGAAATAGTGGTTCAAATGGCCATTGAGATCAATGAAACTTGGCGAAATTTCGTTTCCCACGAGAGAACCTTAAGCTCACTCAGGCGTTCTGGTTTGACATGAAAATTTTATTTTCATCGATTCGATTAATATAACAAAGGACACTCTGCGCCACGTCAACTTCGTGTCACTGTCAGAGACTCTTCAATCAATGTGATGATATTATCATGATGACTAATTTTCAAATGATAAAAAATTATCTGCCACGCCTCTCGACGAACGATCGTTATTAACGTACAAGCTACTCTCAAGCTGTTTCCGGATGTGCGAACTTGAATCGGCGCGTTAAAATCAATAAATTCATATAAAACCAGTGCACATAAGAACCACAGGTTTAAACTCCTCTGGCAAGGTCTTAGTCGACCCACACGAAAGCAGGTGCAATCGTTGCCATTTACTCTCACTATTACTGCGATCCTGTTTTATGGGCGACGTCCGCGATTATTCGCGAATGTTCGTGCAGCGCGTTTCGCCATCGTTCTAAAGCTTCAGGGCAGCCTTCTGTGGCAGCATATTACTCCAGCTAACCCAGAAAACAAAGGAGCACATAAAATTCAAATATAATTTAAATCCAACTTCGAAATAAATCGAGGGATGCCCAGGACGTTTTCGTCCTCAGTTTATTCGACGCGTTTTACCGCCCCTCGTGAAAACTATTTATCACAGAGGTCAACAAAAGCGTCTCAACGAACGTTACTTCTCGATGTTTCCTTGCGAAACGTCATTTATGCCTCTTCGTTTGTTCTCACGAACTCTGGCGACGGAAGCTCGTCTCTGCGACGCGATACGTTTGCCTCGCGATGGTTTCACCAGACTTTAAGTCGTGTTCGTATACCATTTAACGGGTTGACTCGCGACTCGTAAAGCTTCGGCATTTGCCGAAGGTCGGGAGCTTAAGAACGGAATATGGAAATGATCCTGACTGTGTACGTTGCAATCACGTCATTCCCACTTCTCTGCGAATCGATCGTAACGCATTTTATTCACTCGGTAAATGCTGCTACTTCAAGTACACATCGTTTCATCGTAGGGGATGAGTTTTCCGATAAGATGTCGTTATATGTAAATGCGGCATACGTAACCAGTATTCATTTCACCGTGATATTTTGAGCTTCGATTAACTCATTGTTTACATATTTAATTAAAAATTTTTTCTAGATATACAAAAGGATTGTACGGAACTCTACCAAAATTTAATTAACTCTCGCTAAATCAGCTTCTCAATTTAGCTATGGGGGTTGCGTCAATGTGAAAATTTGCATGTATTTTGATATTTAAAAGGGAGTTGAGTTACATCCCCGCATACACTGGTTTGAACCGGTACGTGCATACATGTAGGCAGCTACCCTCATCGCAGGTACAGATCAACTTCGACAGGCTTAGTTGAACTGTATTTCGAGGGTTCAATCGGGATAAATAATCTTCTGAATTGGTGCAATTCAAATGACGTTTATACGACCCAGCGATGCTTTCATTTGGTAACGTCGCAGAACCCTCGTATGTTTTCAGATGGTCGCCATCAACCTGGGCATTCTTTTGACGTTCATACGACATTCCAGCGACGCTCTCCAGACGCTTTGCGTCTTCGAAACCCCTCGACATTTTCACGACAAGCGAACGAGCTGAATTATGCTCGCAATTTATAATTCATGCTGCCACGTTGCTTCAGCGCCCTGGTTTATAACTCCGTGAGCAGCAATTGGCCTCATTTTCATGAAATCTCTTGTGCGCGCTTCTTGATCGCTCTTGCTGAAGGATATATTGGCTACCGTAACGTTAAAACAGATTGATCTCCCCCTTATTCTTTTTATTTCATTACTATCTTCCATCACTCATCCCTTCCTTCCACCATTTTTCTTATATCCTCACGTCTAATCTTCCTCCTCAACTTGTTAACTTCCTTATTTACCTCCGTCTAAGAAAAATTGCTAAGAGAACCGAAAAAGAAAATTTTCAGCGAATTTCTGCAAATGAATCAAAGAACCTTCCCTCCTCTTCTTTCATACGACGAATCTTTTCTGGCTTTTTGCTTAAAAAGGCGAACGACTGAACGAACAGCGACTGTGGCAATGAAGAAGAAAACATAATCGAAAAGGCGTATCTAGTGCGAAATCGATATTCTTTTATTCAGTAGTATCCAGTATGTATATGGATAACTCTGCGCAAAGTAGACTCACTCAATATGCCAGTATGTGGTTCAGAGTAGCTACGGACTGTATACTGTGTAAAAGAAGAGAAAGGCGTCTAAGCTATTCCTTTAGCTGGAGTTCATGCAAGAGGTGGAAGAAACACAGTGCACTCGGGGTGCCTATATAAGCATGCGTCACAACGAGATAGACGACAGATAAATTGTAGTCCAGTAAATACCTAGTGTTACAGATAGCTCTAAGATGCAAATAAAACAAATTTTAACAGTACTGGTAAGCTCTGACAATTTCGTACTTTTAAGCACTGATTAACAATGGTCACGTTTCTTACAGACGATCCTCAGCGCAGCGACCGATGTTGTAATCGCTTATGGCCCTGGTCCACAGTCGGGTCCACTTAAGCGAGATCTCTACTTCGGACCTCGTCATAATGCGTATCATTCATATCCACGACGTTATCGAGCATTTTATGAGGCACCACAACATCGACCTGAAGAGCAGCGACAACCTCTATCGTTCGGCGGGCATTCCAGTTATCTAAAGATCGGTCAGTTAACTTAGCATATCCTGAGATTTGAGTTACGTTACTGTAACATCAAACGTTACTCTTCTTGGTATTCACAGGGGACCAACGACTCGACTTCGCCTCTATTCCTGCTGCTTTGTCATTTGAAAACATCAGACTGTTAGCCACTGCGGATCCTATAACAATTCCAGCTATTTCGTCTGTCGCTGAAGAGCCTGGGAACCATGCTACCGACATCCCAGCAGTTTCAACTATGTCTGACATTCCAGTGTCTGATACTCCTGCGCCCAAATCTGGTGACAGCACCTCGGCCGTCACGGCTGACAGATCCGGGAGCATCAAAGTCAACGAAGTGAGTAAAAAGTTAAATGGAATTTCGATAACTCACCGAAAGGAAAGAAAGGAAAGAAAAATATAAATACTGTGTTCTATGGTAAAAAAAAAAACACAGTCTGAGCGAGCGCGACGAGTATTTGCCAAATTATCGAAAGAAAGTAATGGACGCTTGAAATTACTTTCAGGTGTATAAAGCGGCGTCTACGGCATCTAGACCGATGGCGCCTACCATGTCGCCTACTCCAGCCACCCCTAAATTAACTTTAGCATTAGGGGACGGCTCGACCAGGCTGACTTCTTCAAGCGTTCCCCGGGCGGCTTCCGAAACTTCCACTGTGCCATTCAACGAGAAGTACGTTGTTCGATATCTGAATGGTTTTTTGAAAGGTTATGATTTATCGATGATTTTTTATGATTCCAGAATTATCACGAGTACCGCTACACCTGTATCACTTAAACCTCCAGAACCAAATTACGCGGTTCTAGGCGAGAAAATCGTACTTCATCAGGGTAAATACGTTCCGCAGAACCAGAATCAGAACCAGTTCGTCTTTGCTGAGACCAATTATCATCCTGAAAATAATAACGGATTCACTTTTCCGGAGTATAGCAAGAATCAAGATGAATTGTTGAAAGGGAATTATCCTATAATTTCAGGAATGAAATATAGTCTGCAAAACCAAAATCAGAATGAGTTTACGTCAATTGGGACGAAATATCATCAAGGTAGTAATAACAGATTCATTTTTCCTGAAATTAACAAGAATCAGGCTCAAGGAACTATATTGCTACCCGAAACAACGTACGTTCAACCAAACCAGAATGAAAATCAAAACCAGAATTACAATCAGAACCAGTTCGCTTTCACTCAAATAAAGTATCATCCTGAAACTAGCAGCAGGTTCACTTTTCCTGAGACTAACAAGGATCAAATTCAACCGCTGAAAGTGAACTATCTCGTGTCACAAGACTTGAAGACTCCTCTCATCCAGCAGGTTCCTCAGAGTTTCAACTACCTCTCCTCGTTGCCAATCTCAATTCAGACTAAGTTCCCTCAAGCAGATTTTCCGGTTCTAGCAGCGTCAGCCATTTCCGACTCTGCGGAAACGATAAACTACAATACACCGAGGATGCCAAAGATAGAATTTACTACTGGCGATTCTGCATCTGTATCGTTACCTTCAGGTACGTTTTTTCAAGTAGCCAAATAATTTTGTGCCAAGTTTTACATTATATGTTTCATTAGCAAAGTTTGTCTAAGGGATTAATTAATGATATTTGATATCATAACCATACAGATTTATGGGTAAAAGTACTTACACGAAAATAACTTTTATCAATTACTTAGCGAGACGTAAAATTATTCTACACTTCCTTGAACGTTGTGTACGCACTTATTAGTTCAAATCCTCTGATCAGATATTTGCTTGCCTCCCGATCCTTAAAAGTTTGATAAATCCCATCAGTCAGGCTTAGGCTTTCGGCAGACTTCACGGACCAATAAAGACGTTTCCGCATTCTCAGGAATATTGATTATTCGTAAATAATCTGAAGTCCCGAACCCAAAATGAAATTGCGTAACGTGTCGCGGTGCTTTTAACATGAAAAAAGTCTTAGAAGTGAAAAGTCCTTTAACCCTGCGAACCATGGTGGTACTTGGAAGTACTCAACTTTGTAAAAAAAAAAAAAAACGTTCGGTTCGCCATACTGGATTCACCATTTTGAATTTCTGTATTTTGACCACGGATTAATAATTAGCAAAACCAAAATCCTCGAGGTACCGTATTTTGAATAAATCGCTTGTAAGGAAAAATGTATGCTTCCAAGAGTTTTCATTGCCAAAACTTTCCAACCCGTTGCTAATCTTTGCTCTATTCTACTTTCGCCGACTTTTCTTCTTCTCTTGAATTTATGCTTCCTATGCAGTTTTACTATAAAGTGTCCCGCTAAGCTTTAATTTGATGTACTCTAATCCAATTTATTGTAATTTCCCCAATTCTATTATTATCTACTTTACTCCTATTGATTATTCCACTTTATTTACTTCTGTAAGATTGCTGCCTTGAAATTATATAATTAGAAATGTGTTTAATCCAATAACGGGGGTTTGCATATAGCTAACAGAAAACTCAGCGATTTCATGAAATATCTCTGATTAAGATAATTTAACAACTTGATCCTTTTCCAGCTGGGCGCTTTCGAAGCTTTGGGTTTGACGGGAGTTTCGCAGATGTTGGCCAGAGCGGACAAACGAGGAACTCGCCATTCTCCTCAGGTATCGAAATAACTTAACCACAAACGTTCGTCGTGCTGTCTCGTCGTAAACGAAAGGATCTGCTAAACGAATAAATGTTGCCGTTTGCAGGGTTGCAGCTAAATTTAGGAGGTTTCGGCGGGATAGATTACAGCAATTACCAACGCAGCCTTTCCAACCCTTCTAGCATTTCTGGTCCACAGCCAATGGTACTGGGGATTGCAAAAGTCGGCTTAGCTCTGTCAGAACCACGAAGATCTCCAGCACCAGCACTTAATACGGTGAATTATCTCTTTGATCGTATCTGATACTAAAATAATTAAAATAACTAAAATAATTTTTTTATCTTTTGAACGACTTGCCTAACTTCAAGTCACTTAATACATTCAAAGTGGACCTCGCATTATTCAGTAGCCACGGCAACTGTCGTTAACAAATAAGTTATCTTGAAAGACATTAAAGTGGAATCATGAAAACTGGACGATGCTTGTTTTAATGACGGATAATGAAAATTAAAACATGCGATAACGCTCCTTTATTAAAAACAGTTATTGATTACCCGTTTGTGGCTAGAGAAAAAATTCTAAAAGCGCCTTAATTAATTTCCAATCCTGCGCCCATATCGTTTTTCAGCTATCGTTGTATGAGTCACAAATTCGTGAGCCGATTTAACGCATCACTTTTTTCTTGACACGGGGGGAAAAAAGAAGCCAAGATTTGGAGCGAAAGCCTTTCAATTTATTACGCTCAAAAAGAGGGTCTCTTTGTTTTATTGACTTTTAAAGATAGTTGACGCACCGTGCAATCGTTCGTGTCAATTTAGGTTTTATACAAAACAAATGCTTTTCGCCAATATAAATAAATCCTCGATTATCCGTAAATATAGCGAAACCCAAAGAGCGAGAAGAAGGAGAAGCTCGAAATCAAACAACTATTTACTTGCGTTAATTATCTTCTGAAAGTTTACAACACGCGAAGTTAACGGCAAACAAAATAAGAACGAGTGGAATGCAAAGCGTTTGCAATTATAAAGATTTTCAAGAAGCGTTCGGAGTTTGTTTCGTTTAAATAGGCTAAATCGGATAACCCGAGAAGCGGTTTCCCTCCTTCACGATTGCAGTGACGTGGACACAAAGAGATAATCCACTTGATTAATTAAGAAGGAAATCGACTTATAGATGATAAATACGATAACAACAGAAAACTCGTAGATTCGTTCCAGCCGCGCAAGACAACTTTGATACGAGAAGCGCACGCGGTACAATAAACGATTAAATAAATTCAATACTGACGTCACACAACTGTATTTCCGAAAACCAAACTGTCACTAACCCAGCACAAACTACGGCCTGCACGTTCTCTAACACTCGATAGCTCGCTTCAACGAAACTCTCTCCTTGGAGAGAGAAAAACATTTGGTTGTAACCATAAAAGCTTTGGCTAAAACAAATCTATTCGATGCTTGTTAAATATGTTATTCAATTAAAAAAATAGATTAAATTGAAACAAATAAATAATTATTGAGTACAACTGAACAATCTTCGTGGATATTTAAACGAATTATTCAGTAGAATGAGAGTATTATTGAATTTAAAGGAGGAAGCGTTTCCCTGAATGCATTTGTCCAGCGAAGCAATTAATTTATCTCTTACGTCTAGAAATTGTTTGAGTAGAATGATAAAAAGTTACTTCGCTCAAATAAATATTTTTTTTAAGTGAAAAAAACAGCTTACAATTAACGTAACACGCAGAGTATTACGCCGCATTAAATAAACTAATTAATACAGGAATTATATTAACGTGCACAAAGAAAATGATTTTTTGTAGCGTCAATCGAAATTTAATTCACTTATAATATAGTTTATAGCTTCAGGGCTTTTTTTTACATATACTTCTTATACGTATAAAGTAGAGCATTTATGTGTACCTTATGTATTTATGGGTGTTCAAAAAGGTGTTACGATAGGCTTACACACTTTTACTATACTGTGCTTGGTAACAATACTATTTGGACATATACATTTGAGAAATACATTTTAGTTGCGACTTGATCGTCACATGTCCTGCCATGAAAAATAGTTGTTTCAAAAATATAGTAATTCAACTAACTCAGTTTACTTGAACGAATTACATTTTTTTTCTTTGTTTGAATACGACAACGAGGTTCCGAGCATCTCGAATATCCTATCGCGACTTACGCGTACATCGATTAGTTACGCAAGGAAAAAAAAAAATCGGTAACACAATATTAGGTGTTCAATAGATTCTGAACAGCTGCAGCAATGATCGTACTCCGTGTACACAGCTGCCCGTTACAGCGCCATAAACATAACGTTACTTAAATTTCTGCTATACTATAATCACTTTGCCAAATTGCTGCCACCGTATCAGTTACAATGGTTACACTAGCACTGATTCGGAGATCGATCGCACCCGCCATCATTCCCTCCCCCGAAAGGCACACGAGACCTTACCTAGCCAATGGAGCTATAATAATAAGCAAATTCGGATTTCGCAGATCTACCTCTCATAAACGAGTTGTCTCTCGGTCGGTATCCGAGCTGGCTCGGCACTGCTCCTATTTTCTCAAGGGTTTGACTCTCCATTTTTCCCAAGGACGGGAATCATCTCCACCCTTTATAATTCTGTGATTCACGGTGCTAGGCAATTCCCGTGACTTATTGCATAGTCGGAAGAATTCCTTGGGGTGCAGCAAGGGACGAGAAGGACCTGATAACGTCCGTCGGCGATCCCGTTCGCAAATGATACGTTGATACGTCACCAAGGCTTCGTCCAATCTTCGTTCGCAAATGTTGCTTCTTAGACATTGCTGCTTCTACGTCGTCAATTTCCGTTTACGTCCAGCTAGCCGTTTATTCATTTGTCAACATCATGTCGCTCAAAACAAAAGAAATTCGCTCGTATAAAAATGTTTCCCGACTTACCCGGTGCAGCGCTAGTGTCTCTCGTAGAAATAATTCACCTTTCGAGAGCGTTGCTTGTATAATCCGTGCTGATTACTTAAATCAATATGCGCTTGTAATTCGCCAATTTACAACGTACGAGACTAATCAACCGAATTCTTAAAAAAAATACGAGTCAATCCGCTGCAGATCTTTTATCGGCGGGATGTGTACTGTGCATCTGGCAAGGAGGAAATGACTTTCTTTGAGGTTCACTGCAGCAAAGAAACGTCAATCCACCTTTTGAAGAACAAATAAACTTATACATATAAATACTATACTGTTCCAGATGGGTTTCAGGACGAGTCTGTGGTAACTATGAGAAGATAATGAAAATCTATGGGAATCACATCCGACGAAGAAGTACTATCAGAAAATTATGTGCATACTTTCCGCCACGATAATACTCAATGGTTTATGAAGACTCGGCAGTCGGACAATATGGGAAATCAAAACGGGCCATTAAGAATCATTACTATAAATATATATTAGGATCAATTAAACTCGCTCATAAATAATATATTGACATTAAATATCATCGGAGGAATAAGATTATTCCACAGCATGTAGTTTATTTCACCATGTATTATATTATTATATGTATTATAAGTCGTAACGAAGATTTTTTGTTAAACCTGTCGTCTACAAATAATGACACCCTATTCCACGAATGAAATGGGCACCAGGTATAATAAAAGTTATATCCATTATATTATACGTATCCTTAAAATTTATCCCTGACTATTAATACTCGGGAAAGGCGTGAATCAGGAGACAGTGATCTGCAGCAATTTTTTTAATCAGTGACGTTCATTGAAATTCACGAAACCCTTAGAAAATACTGTTAGGAAAAGAATTTCGAAAGGCGTGGACGGTAACGAAAAACCAAAAAGATATAAAACAATAATAGACAGATATAAAACACATTCAAACGCTACGTAATCTCTCGCTAACGTTTAGAAATTCCACGTCAGAATTTATATCTAATAAGAAACTCTCACGTGTTCCACGCGGTAGTGCATAAAGACTGTAGAGTAATTTAGGAAAATTATCATAGTAATAAATAAACGCACTAGCACTTGTTCTCTGTTTTCTAAGTTAAATATACACGACTTCTAGGGACGGAAAATGGCGGCTTACTGCACTCTGTGTATACAAAAGGTAGTCCCGCGGCGCACCAATGTTGGCTTTACTACACTATTAAAATTTCGTTCTTTTATAACGGTTGCAATTAATTCTAGAAACACGCAGAGTCTCTGCAAGATGGGGCTGCGGATGCTCTTGGAATGAGAGTCGTAAAAATACGTTGCATCAAATAGAGTTTAACGTAACCATGTGAACACTTCCGGATACTGATCAAGATTCTTCAGCATCTTATACACAGTGTCTACTTACCAAATTAAATTACTTACCAGAGATTCCGCCTTGTAGTCTTTATCAATGAGTGGGGTGAGGATTTCATTGATCAAATGAAAGACAATATAATTAATACTATAATTTATTAATTTTAACAAGTGTCAGTGTATACGTGTAAGTGTCTATTATACTTATTTACTTCCGTCCGTACTTGTTCCGTGTGTGTGATTGGGTGTATGTGTGTCACTTGGTGTGCTTGTTTTTGGTATTGCCTTCACTGCGCTCAGCTTTTAGGTTTTTTTTTTTAGTTCACTTTGTATCTTACGCCCTTGTTCGCTTAGCAACTTAAGATCACGACTTAAACCTATGCCCTGTATAGACCATTGGTAATATTTAAGAAATTCATAGGAAAAATTAGCGCGCACTTTTTTTTTTCCATTTACCATATACAATATCATATTTCAGGTTTTCTTACGTTCGGACGTTCTTTCGTATTCGCTTTTATTATTATTGTTATTGTTATTAATATTATTTTAATATTATTAATATTGTTGTTATTATTATTATTGTTATTATTATTAATATTAGTATTAATATTATTATTATTAAGACTATTCAGGCACACATCCATTCGCATATAATACATACATACGCACGCATTACCATGCTCTCAGTTTCATGCATACGAAAAATTTCCGAAATTCCGGGCTCAGTTAGGAACTTACAGAAATTCTTCATTTTGTCTTACATTCGCTTGACTTTCGTGCCATCACTTACTTCTAATATATTCAGATATTTATATACTTATGTATCCGTGTAGATGTAAGTATTCCGCATTCATGTTCGTCTGTACGTGTAATATTATTATATATTCGTGTAGATTTTATTGTAGTATATACATAAGGGAACGTGTCAGGTTAGAAAAATACAGCGATTTTACGCAAGATTGTAAGAAAATTTTCTACTATCCTCGAAATGTCACTACGAACAGAAGACTAGGCTTTACAATTTTTTTATTTTTATTTTTGCTCTGAAGCACTTTTTTTTACTACGTTCGTCATACCATGTTAGAAATATACGAGGTATAGCCATCAACGATTCTGCGTATTTGGACAGTGACGTCACTGAATCCCATATACTCCGATTGACTGACTTTACGCATATTGTGTCGTCACGCGGCAACATCAGTTCCATATTGAGGGGCCATATTTTTACGAACCGAAACGTAAGTAAGTCACCTCGAAGTGAAACTGAAGTCGCATTGAATGTGACATCCTTCATCTTGATTAAAAGACGATCGCTAGTCGCTATGTCTCGTGTATTTGTATCGCGCGTCGTACGAATTTTCTGATGCTCGCTTGACTTTTTGACACGACACTTTGCTATTCTATCATCAATTTTCTCGTCAATATGCGAATGAAAGTTAAGTTCAAGTTCGTCTGGTTTCACGCTTATGACGCAGTGTGCTTTTCCTTAAAAGTCGTTTTATATTTCCTTAGTAGGAAATGTACAGAAGAACCAGCGAGATTTCCTCCTGGGAAATATCTAAGTGTGGTCTAACCTTTAAGATTTCAGAGCTTCGCGCCCCTAACCTCTTTCTTTGTAAACTCTCATTTGTGTACGTGTTACTTACGCTTTGTGTAACTGACTCTCGAGCATCTAACAACACTGAAAGCAAAGCGCGAAGACTTCGCTGGGTAAATTATAATTATTATATTTCTCCCTCTCTTTTTTCGCTATACATGT
This sequence comes from Calameuta haemorrhoidalis, assembly GCA_031763665.1. NCBI lineage: Eukaryota > Metazoa > Arthropoda > Insecta > Hymenoptera > Cephidae > Calameuta > Calameuta haemorrhoidalis. Next base: position 312,710 of record JARPRH010000126.1, on the reverse strand, counting down.
ACTCACTAACTCGCTCTTTTACCCCTTTCTCTCATTTGCTCTTTTTTTTGTTCTTTCTCTTAAAAAGTTCATCCACTTGCATAAAGTGCGAAGCGTATAACGTCCATTTTCCCAAAGGATTCATGGGACCCATTAACGATCAAGGAAAGCTCTACTGTAGGTAAGAAGTCGTCCTTGATTTTCCTATCTAAAGATATGGCAATAAGTTTGAAACACACACGGGAAGTCGCGTATGTGAAAACATGGTGCCCAGTTAGATGAGAACCCGAATCGAAACTTTAGCACCGATGTGGGATAGGGAAATTTTAGTGTGTCTATGCCAGTTTGAACCTCAAATTGTCAATTATGTCCAAAACTGAGAATTTTAGGTTCAAAATGGTATTGTCAACCCTCATTTTGAACCTTAAGGTCCTACTTTCAAGGCAGAAACATTAGATCCATTTTCGGCCCGGAGACCCTAACTATTCATTTCAGTACAATCTTCAGGTTAAGATTCGTATTTACATATAAACGTGTACACGAACCTTAGCTAATCAATTATGTATCATAAATCTGCTCTGATCTAAAGCTGTGTTTACGCGCTCCCGTTAAACTCAATATTGATCTTAAAGTTCTGCTTGTAGAATTCTTAGGCTAAATTGGCGTTGCACTTTAATCAGCAAACCCAAAGAACAAAGGAATGAAAGCTGCATAGACTCGAACCGATGCTAGATTTTCGACTCGGGAATGGATTCTTGGCTCTACGCATGCGCATATGAAAATAGTTGCGATCATGGCGAATCATGATTTGATCCCAAGAAGGATGTTTGGCACGAACGCGGCTCCCCGATTTTTCAACTATGTACAAAATATACAATTAGTTTACAACTAGATCTCTTACGACAGTTAAAAACCATAGAGTAAAAAGCTTTGATTGTAAATTATTGCGATAGCTTTCGATTGGTTACACTCGATTCA
>JARPRH010000126.1:265993-309651 GCA_031763665.1 Calameuta haemorrhoidalis | reverse complement strand
TGGCAATCGATGGTCAACTTGGCGCAGAGGGCGTCCATCACGTTGCACGTGAAGAAGGGCACCCAGCAAATCAGGAAGACGCCTGTTGTTTACGTAACAAAAGAAACATGAGTCAGGGTCTCGTTAATGTGTATTTCGTGCAGCAATTATGGTATTGCTTCCCCTTCAATGGACCCATCGTTTCATGATTTCGAATCAAATTAACCTTCGGCACGCGATATATTGAATTTCGTGAAGAAATATCGTCTTGTTCTTTTTTATGATCAATACGATACCTCTTACGATAACGTAAGTTCAATTTGACTACCACGAAAGTCACAAAATGAAATTACAGAATTAATTGTTCTTCGCAAGCAACGTCTTGACTGCATACTCAAAGTTAAGTTGATAAATAAAACTTTTACGGTTACTATCAAATGCGAGATACGGCTTCTCGAATATCATGTTCTCAATTCACGTATACATATAGGAACATATTTATAAGAAGAACAAGACGGAAGGCAACACTCACCGAGTACAATGGCCAACGTCTTCGTGGCCTTTCTTTCCTTTTTCGCAGAGCTTTTCTCCCGCTTTTTCTTGCTGGCCTTATTAGCTTTATATATCGTGAACCTGGAGCCTGCGCTGGCGTTTTTCCTGTCCTTCTTGCAGGTAGCGCTACCGGCAAGGACGCTGGGCGTCCTTCCCAGCTGAAGTGGTAGAAGAGATCCAGCGCTTTTGAGCCTTTTTAGTTCCTGCTTGTTGCTGCTATTCCCATTTTTCTTTGCATGCGAAGTCGAGCTTCCGGCTCCCTTTGGTGGTGGCGAAGATGAGGTGGAAGATGACGGTGCTGAAGCTACCTTCGGATTTGGACTAGGACTCGAATTCGTCTCGTGTGCTTCGTGAAGTATTGTACTACTTGCTGCTCCATCATAACCTGAATCCTTTCTCGTATTCGGGTGTCCGCTGAGCTGAGCCTGGGCAACCGCACTGAAACGACAACTGCAATTTCCATATCAGACACATCCTTTACTACCTAACAAACTTCCTATGTCAGTCGTTGAATCTTTATCTTTATGAACTTCGAGTGCCTCGCACGTTGAGATTGCGAGAAGTCATTGGATTTGAATAAACGTTTGAATATCGTAGAATGTGTTTTTATGTCTCTCTATTAAATGGTTTATTTATATTTTTTTTTGTTTCTGATTGTTTCAGATGCCCATTGTATATTGACATTTATTTAAACTTTAGATTTGTACTCGATTGTTTCAAGACCAAAGGGCGTTACACGATTGGGATTCTTTAAATCAGTCAATCGAAAAGGTACAACGATTGGCATTGTTTCTTCATTTGAATGCTATCCGACTAATCGAAGCTTCTCCATTAAGGTACTTTCCAATTGACTACTAATACCTACTCTGCTCTTTTGACTCATTATGAGAAAATTCGAAAAGTCAAGTCTGACTTTCGTCATTGAAGTTTCATTTGATTTTCACTGTGCCACAAAGTGCTTTGTAAAACGAAGAGGTACAAGATTAAATGTAGGTGGGGAAAAGGCTGTTCCGAGGGAGCACTATTCCATAGAACAAAGTGGAATTACCTTGAACAGCGCGACCAGCGACATTTACTTATTGCTAAGAAAGTTCAAACTTTTGAGTCCGGAAACCGGAAATAATATCTTCTTAATTAACGAAGCCAGTCGATTAAGGGAAAACTTCGTTCTGACCTGAGGTAGCTAACTGGCCCATCTTTATTCACTTTGAACTTTAAGAAAATACTTGCATTCGGGCACAGGGAAATTAATTTATTCCTGGTTAATCTTTTCGAGAGCGATCAGATCCACCAAGTCCAGATTCTTAAATCCTCTCAAGGGATTTTCAAGCTTCGAACTGAGTGTAAACTTCTCGCAAACTCGTTACAAATTCAATGCAATGGTTAATTCTACGTTAAAAAAAGGAATAGGTACTTTAGTCCTTTCTTAAGAAATGGATAAATTCATTATAGGATCTTACGCTGCTTCCTCGACGACAGTTGCTAGAAAGAACTCTGTGCTCTTATCATTTGAGATGACCACTACCGGATCTAATGGCGTCTCGTCCTCGTCCTCGTTACTTCCCGAAGCCGTGTTCGTCGGTTCCTCAATGCCAGGAGCAACGAGGGCAGCCGCCCCCAGGGCTGTTTCCGCGAACCTTGCCACACAATACACACTACGTGATTTTAGTCAGAAGCTTTCTACTTTTAGCAAAATATGCTTTTCATGCATCTATCGCATACATAGGCTCAATGCATAAATTACATTTTTTAATTTCATTCTTTACTCTAATAAATTAAGCATACTCAAAATGCCAGGAGTGTGTTTTTTGAGAATTATCAGCAGTACAAGTTTAAACAATGAAACAATAAGTAATGGCTATACTGTCCCGTCATAGAGTAGGAAGCGAATAAAAATACACGTTAATTAATGAGGTGCCATAAAAAGAAAAATAATTAACCCTTTAACGTAGATAAATTTAGATCCATCTCATTTTTTGTCGAGGGTGCGATATATCAAGTATACCTTTCCAAAGGACTCGCTTTATAATTTTAATAAATGAGGCGTCGACCACCAACGTGACACTATTAACGGACGAGATTTAATCCTTTTTTATCCCACAACACTTTCCGATCCTTTGTACGTACCGATGTTCTCGGTCCTATGGGTTTTTCAAAAGATACCAAATTTCACATAGCCGTAAAAACGTGCAACGATAACGACTTTATCCTTTCGTACAAGACTTATCGTTCATTCGAACATCCCAGCGTTTGCGTTCGACGCTACGTCGATAAATATAAGATCGATTTATCCAGAGTTAATGCAAGATAAGACCGTAATGGATGCCAATAGGTCCAGGGGGAAGATGGCCTCCCAACTAAACGTCCCCAGTGCGGTGACGCTAATTCGTATTTATCAGCATAGCCAATGTCGATTAATATTGCCAGTTAGGTTATTAAGTAAATTTCATATTGAACACAGATGGAATGAGAAGTAGAAGCAGCAACGGAGACACATGTGGCGATAAGGACAGATAGCGAGAAAAAGAAGAGAGAATGAACCGAGATAGAGAGAAACAGCTGGAGCAAGACCAGAGATACATGACGTCTAAAGAGACAGAAGCACCCTGGTACCCTGGCGATTATAATCATTAACCTCGAGCATTTACCGATGTGAATAATATTTGCACTACTGGATTTCCAAGGTCACCATATCGAGGCCAAGCAAATAGACACGTATCTAGCTACATAGCTCACGGTATGGCCTGTGAATAATTTTATAGGCGTTCCCGAGAAACATGACCTCGCCATCCTTTAATATATGATATTAAAGCTCTAGGAATGAGGAGCGAAATGGGCCAAGTGCGAGGGAATGAGTTTAACTGGTTTCGAGATCTACTGGATATTGGAATAGCATGGATCTTATATGTATGTATAGGTATCTAGGGTGGGTAGATCGGGCCCGTTCTGATATGTCGAACTTCCTAACCCAGGATGATTACTTGGACGGCCGATTTCATGCAAGGACTTTATGAGTTCCGGAACAATTTGTGGCTTGATAACCTCGACAATTAGACTGAAACGAAGTAATACGATAGATAGACGAGGAAGCTTCTTTGAGTCATAAAGAATTGATGCTTGGCTATTACGGGGCGAAACTACTTTACAAATTTGCTGGGCCATGTACTCTACTCGGAGATTATTTTACTCACCTGCGCGTATGAGCGATATTCTCGATTATGCTGCCAGGCTTGATATCGCCAAGGTTCGGTTTTCTCGTGGCTCGTGCTTTTCTCGCTCTGTTTCTGAGTGCCTGAAAATTTACGTGGACGTTAATCGATTGTTCGTGCCTTTTTACAGTCTGTTGACGAAAAGCGATAAATGGAAATCTTTGAATAAATGAAAACTTTTCATTACTAAAATATGATATTTTATTGCTTTCGGTTGCTTCCGAAACCATAAAGCAAAGCTCACATGGAATTTCCGAAAGAATTTTCAAAGTTTTTTTTTAAACTATGTTACATATATCAATGCTGCTTTAGGGTGTCCGGTCACAGATAAAACCCACATATATGTAATACAGCATCGTAGGCAGAGGCCTGAGTCCACAGAAAAAAAAAAAGAAGTAATGAAATATTTACCTTGAATATATTATAGTAGAGGAAAACCATGATGATGCAGGGTATATAAAAACTTGATAGACTCGAGTAAATGATGAAGTCTGCATTGTAAAATAGGCAGAGATCCGGTATCCGGTCGGGGGTGTTGTTCAGTCCGAGAACAAGCGGACTTCCGATCGCTGCCGATATCACCCAGACCAACAGTATCGTCAACCACACTCTTCTATTGTTCTTGTGCTTGGCGTACTTTATCGGCTGGGTCACTGCTATGTATCTGCAATTCAAATTTGGTCATGGGCCGCGCAGTGCAGACTGGTGGGCATTACAGATTACTCCCGTAAAACCCAGAGGGCGGAGTAGTTTGAACCTCTCGGGTTTGTCATCAAAATTGGGGAAAAAAAAACTCCAACTCCTCTTTGATCACCAGGCATTGATCCTCTATCGCATTTGATCCCCGGCTTGGACAAGGTTTTTCCGATTTACTAAATTATTTTCTGGTGGATAAACGTGCACGCGAAATGCGTTTAAATGAAAATACTATATGGATGTAGAAATGTTAGTATTTATTGTTGAGATGGTACTATGGGATTCAAAAAATTCCTTATTCGGCATTTCGGGGATTTGGTAGGTTAAAGTGATCCGGTGATAACACCCAATTCAAGATTCTGAACTTTTTATGTCGTAAACAAGTAAATCTTTGTTTTTGAAAAATTTGAATATGATTTACTGTATAGTTTATGAGATATAAGTAATCTAAATGTGGAAATTTCAACTGTATAGATATACTGAGCCTACAAAAATGAATAACTTTGAAATTCAATATTTTTATTTTCGTATGGTAAAGCCGCAGAAAACTTTCTCATTTGCAATGGAAAATTTTGCTACGGGGAATGTAATGATCTTGGGCTCGAATATTAGTTATCTTATATTTTCATTCTTTTACTTTTAAAGGTAAAATCTTGGAATGTTTGTTTACTGTCAGTTTAAGCGCGTAATTTCTTACAACCAGTAGCGGCAGATGAATTAATGTAAATCACGTTTTGTCATTGAAAATTCTGTAAATTTTGATGCAAAAATTTGTAATAAACAAAATTTTATATATTTTTTAATTACACTGAAGAAAGCTGAGAGCGAGATTTTATTTCACAAAAATATTAGAATATGATATGTTATCTTAAATTGTATATGTATAATTTGATTAGATAGGACCAATCTAACACAGCTGGATGTTACAAAATCAGCGTAAACGATTAATTACGAGAAAGTCAACATGGTAAGATTAATTAATTGTTGAGAGAGATTTATAAATACCATTAACATTAAGTATCGAAGAGGATTAAATCCAATCTCCACGAAGCTTTCAGCCAGTAGAATTTTAATGAAGACTTAGGCAAACGAGATAAAAATAGTCGCGCCGGTCGACAAATTAATTACAGTCGATGATTTTACTTATTTAGGAGAAAATAAATATTCCATCTCTGAAAGTAAAGAGATATTTATATCAGGAATTAACACATGTCAAATCAAATATTATGTAAATGATGGAAATGTTACAGAATGTTACTGATGTATGTAGAAAAACAAAATGCTCGGGGTTCAGTCGTAGTTGCATTGAGAACAGCTGTGTCGTCCCTTACACATCGAAATATAAATACATTTAAAGTTATCAACTCAATGATATCATACAACAAAAATTTTTTTAATTAAAACGAATAAAGTATGGCAGTAACTTTTTGCTTCATTGAAACAACTAAAACTTTGGACTGCTGAGATATGGATATGACTTATGATGAAGATACGTAAGATTTAGAAAATTTTTATATTTTAAGAAAACATAAAGTTCAATGTTACTAAGTTGAATCAAAGTCAATGTAATTAATTTCACTTTCTTTTCAATTGAATAGGTTTTCGATTAACTAAAATGTTGTAAAGGATGGCGTAGTCTTTTGGATGTATTAATTGTAAGATGTCAGAACTGCCATATTAGTCGCGTAAAGAGATTATCTGCTTTTTCCGTTCAAATAATGAAATCGTGTTTCTCAATAAATATTTCGACGTTTTTCATTTATTTTTAAATTGGTTCGAATGATGATTTATTCGTTTTCATTTTTCAGTTTGATTAAAACTCAATTACATATTTTCGTCTTGGAATTACCTGTTTTCTAAAGACGCGAAAACAAAATTATTTATTTCTGAGAAAGAGATTTTTTTTATCAATACATTTTTTTTCTCAGTGTCGTAATATAGAAAAGTGACTTGGATGCTGTAAACTCGTTACAAAATGTAAGAGCAAGGATCGCTGTGCAATTGGGTATTTTGTTCAGTCTGTTTCGGGAAATTTCCTATTGCCAATGAATTTTTGCCAAAAGTAAGGAATTATTTTTCATCGATGTCCCAAACTTTATTCTTGTCAAGTAGCATTAGCAATGAGAAATTTTTCTAGAGGTTTGCTGATTAGTTACAATCGGTACAATAGTAGAATATAGACTCTGCTGTTGTAAATTAGTTAAAAGAGGAAAATTCCAAGGTCTTATAATTGCAAGTGGAGATCATGATCATCGAATTTCGATTCCTAAATTCAGTATAAAGGATTTGAATTGATGCTAAAAAATTCTCTGTCCCACGTGAATAAACACGTCAAAGAAAATTAGAATGCTATTGGCAACAGTTATTATTACCAATTCGCATTTCTTTTTTTCAGGGCGCGCAGAGCGTTACGTGTCTCATACGCTCGCTTTTTCATCAAATTTTCAGACTTCTCAACATATATTACATGCTGCAATAGGTAACTTATCTATACCTAAATAACTATTTATTTGGTCCAACGAACATTTCGTACTTTACGATTTACACTCGCTGTCGTGTCTGAATGCGTTCATTCTAGCCTAAGTAACGTGAAGCCTAACTACCATGAAACCTAAATACCATGAAATTTGATATATTCATCGAATTATTCAATACCTTACTACCCTTCATCCATTAGAGAATCTCAATATTCGGCAATTAATGGAAAAGACCGTCATGCCTCTGCTCTTAGAGCCCATAGAATCCAAACTTGGTCTCTAATTAAAGTGTAACAAAGATGACGGTATTCGTTTTGTCCTACAGTTAATCCAAAGTTCAATATATTTTCTCGACAGTTCACGAACAATGGAATCCTTAACATATCGCACGTGACTTTTCATAAAATCAGGGAAACATATGCTAAGATAAAAAGATAAAATGTATCTCAGGGCAAAACCATGCACACTCACACTTCGTGACAAAAGTTCTATGCAGAATCACGTGTGGCTTGCTAGAACCTTTATCGTTTTCTATCTGTCAAAATAAACACATTGATCTCATGCACCGACTATATTCATCATTAAATTATTTAACGTATAATCCATATAAAATTTTTTCACACGAGATATATATCTTTACAGTTATGCTTTCGGTAATTTTCGAATAAGCTTCCATCCAAACATTGCGTATTACGAAATTGACAACTTTTTGAAAATTACAAACGGCGAATCCGAAACAATAAATAAAAAAACATAGGAACGAGTCATTAATCTCGATAGTTCGATTTAAGGTTAAGCTTGTAATTTTATTTTACATAAAGGCTGTGATGGCGACTTTAAGTACGTGGTGTGGCTGACGTAAGCAATTCTCTAGAAATATATTTAGACGCAGCCACATGACATGAGATAAAGAGAAAAATGCGTCCTCATGTCGATACGTCCCAAAACGTCATAAGTTTCCATCCCCTTTATCGGTGTTATCATTTCGCAGCGCGCTGCGAAATTTTATTTTCGCGAAAACCGTGCTGATCCCTTATTCCCAGCACGTACCGCGAAAATCAACAGCCACTTCTTTCGTAGAGGCAGAAATATTTTCAGCGACTCAGATAAAGCCAGAAAGATAACCGTAGGAACGTAGAGAATCTTTTCTAGTAGCAATGGCAAAGCCAAAGTATTTTCTTCTCTTGCTAATTGCTGAAGAAATATTCTAAAGGGATGGTAGGTTATCAATTCTTACCTGTCTATTGATATCGCAACCAGATTAAAGATGGAACTCGTGCTGCAGGTTACATCCATTGCGATGTAGAAGTCGCACACGAATCCTGGCAAACTCCAAGCTCCGTTCACCTGAAAGGGTAATTCCACGATTTATCTAGGCGTTAATCGGAAGTTTCCTGAGTAATTAGCCGACAGTGCGATAGTCTAAGAGGTGTAGCAGAGCCATGTTACGCCAGACAGGTATTACCAGCTGGATTAAGGACGTTAAGTCACCTAAGAATAATTAGAACCAGCGCCGGAGAGTCGCGCAACACGAAAGTCTACGTGTTGGAAATTTTCACAGGTCAAATACATGGGAAATAACAATTTTCGTATGTCAATGCTTTCCCGAATGTACATTGCGTATACGTATTCCTAAGAGGAATCTTTATGCCGCCAGATATACATGCTATACTGAAATTTTATGTCGAGTGGAAACATTCTAACGTATCTTTCATCGCATCTTGGAAAATTGAAATTGAAATAGCACGATCACTCAACAGCAAAGTCTTTCAAACTTATTGGATTCACTTGAAAAATTGTAATATTCAAAGTTATGTCTATTGGACCATAGGTAAATAAATGCGATGTATTATGTTACCGTGAAATTTCACGCTATTGAAAAATCTTATTATTCTAAGAAAATTTATCACAAAATACTGACTCTGAAGAATCTGGATTACCGCAACGTCATCGCACCGTATCGAGACAGCTTGATAAAGGTTTCGTTTGGTGGATTTAAAGTAAATATTTAAAAAAATGTAAAATCCAGCACGGCACAGCCCCGTGTCGGGCGAGAGGTTCATAAATCAAGAAATGTTACATCAAGAGCTATGAACATTATCTCTTTGCACGAGCGCATCATGCAGTCGTATATCTGCAGAGATGAGAGGAACTTTGATTTATTCGCAACAGCCGTGCTATGCTTACCAATGTTCGGCCTGCAAACAGATTCGAACACATTCGTTTTCTAGAAGGAATCGTGTGCGCGTTTTACAATGACGAAAGCTCTGCGAATTCCGCAGTGCTTTTCGCTATGTAGAATTCAAAGTTCTCACTGCATTAAGTATACAGGTAGACGTATTTACATACCCACGCGTATCGCAGCATCCCACTGATTTCAGTAGGATAAGCATGCGTGTTCGACAGACGTCCATTATGATGGGACGTCAAAAGATTCCTTCGCAAAGAACCGACAAATACGCTGGTTTCATCGTGATCTTGTCGACTTAAAAAAAATTATAAAAATGGCGAATTTATACGCGCCAATACCAAGATGCTGCACGCTGCAAAATAATAAGATCTTCCGTGCATAATTACAATTCATGTGACTTTTTAAGGTTTCGTTGAATGTTTCTTAGTTTCACGATTTCTTTACTCCAGTCTCACTGGCTCACTTCCACTTGCTCCTATTTCAATCCTATAGTTCATGTAAGACGCGTTCCGTCTCTCTTACTCTTGCTATTTAAACAGACTCTCGTTTCGGTACTGTCGGCAGTTGTTCGTTGTCGTTTCGGAAACTTAACGAGAGCGACTCTCTCTCCCACAGGCTTAAGTTTAAGCTACGGGCCGTTAATTGCGTGACCTGACATCCGCTTTTGCGACGTTCTAAATATTTAGAGGTGTGTGGGCGTCGGCGTGAATCTCTCTCGTAACGCGACGCTCCCTTGCAGGCCCGTTTAAAACGAGCCTCGACGACTTGTACGAGAAATACTTATCTGCGTAGATAGCGTTACCACTACAGTTGCTACTGTACATTAAATTTTGTTTTGCATATTTTCTTCTCTTTTTTTTTACCACGAAGAATTAAATGGGATTCCACGTTGGAAGTAGACAAGGTCGAGTTGGACAATTAAAAAGAAAATTTACGGTACGTCGTCATATACTTGTACGTAGAACAAGTGTTTCTACGAGACAAACGAAGTATCACTAAGCAAGCTTAATGGTCTGTGCATACATTAATTTTAGGGTCTAGTGGCGTTCAAAATGATCCCCTTCGTAATTTGACATCGGATAGCAAAATACGAAGCTGAAATGCTGCTGTTGGTGGGATCGATTCGGAAATATTATAATCTACGGTGCTTAGACGCGTATTGGCTCGTGTAGCACAGAGCAAGCTGGGAGTAACTAGTTTTAATTTTCTAGTAGGGACGAGAGAGCAAAATGAATGCGAAGCAATATCGTAATACTGTTAGAGAAAAACAGAGAAAAATTATACAATACATACAAGAGAGACAGAATTTCCAGCTTCAAGTTTGAACTTAGATGCACAGTTAGTTGTCGTTTCGCTATTTCCTATCGTTAATTGTTTTCAATTTGAACCATGGGGGATGTCAATGGGAGATAAACTTTGCATCGAACGTACCCACTGTCAGCATCGCAATCTTGCTTCGCTGGCATTGTGTATTTCGCAATGACAAAGATGTTCCGCCTGAGCACTGCTGAGCTTACCGTGGCAGTCTACAAAGTAGTATAGCATCAGGTGCTAGAAAGCATTCTATAGATTGGGAGTTTAGTTTGCAGAATACAGCTACCTACAGCATAAATTTAGCAGAGTAATATATAGCAGCTTGCGAATAAATCAAACGTATCGATACCACGGTTGCGATTCCTAGTGGTGATAGTTTGCTATTTTGTGATTGGTATATTGCAATCGTTTATCTTACCGATGTGTGTCTAACTTATGGGCACGTGCTGTATATATAAATTCAAGGTGTGTTATACTACAAGCAAGTTCATGAAAGTCTGTGTCGAATGTCGGACAATCCGGAATGATAAAATACAATTTGAGAAAGTGTTGCGCGGCTTTGGTGTCTTTAGGAGCGACTTTAAAAAGCCATTAGAGACGGTAACGGCAGTATTGCGGAATTCGCGATTTCTCGTTTGACAATTCGACGGAAAGATCCGCTGCAAATCGCTTTATACATAAAGCAGCCGCACCTTTAGAAAAATAAGACGAAATCTTTTTCTATCGCTCCGCGACATTTCTGTAAATCTCCTTTGACTCCAAGGCGAATCTGAAATGCTTGATGGGCGAGCGTGTCGAGATTCTTTTATTCCGAATTTCTATAGAAAATTCTCTTCTCTCAATAAGTCTTAAGATGTCTTCTAAATTATTCATGCAATTTCGTATTGAGAGATTATTTATGCCGGAATACTTTCAAGCTGTCAATGTAATTCTATTTATAGGAAATTAATTACCGTATCAAATGGAAATCAGGGCCTTCGTCAATGTCCAACGAAACGCAATCTCGCAGGATAGGAAGTGGCTTAACAAGAGCAACAAAATACGTTAGCTATACGAATTCCCTCATAACTTACTTTTAATGCGATCTATGTTTTAATGGGTAAACGTCCGAAACTAATTTTCAGGAAAATTAGGTTGCACGGTATAATGCCAGTACCTCTCTGCCGGCGAGGAATATATCCTAATGTGGAACGGAAACAACGTAAACGAATGCATAGACACGTTCCTCGCATACTCCGTATCGTACTTCTGTTACAGTATGTGAATACACGTAGGGCATTGCAATAGTACACAGACCATGGTTGCAGTCCAATACTAATCAAATATATATTCAAATGCTTTCAACGAGATTTATTCTACCCATTTTTTTCATTCTGTTACATACGTACAGTTTTTACCCATCGCAAAAAAATTATTCGGAAATTAAAGCGCTCTTTCCTTTGTTTTCTCTCATCTCTTTCCCTGTCTTACTCGTTTTCTTTCTAAAAGTAGACATTTTATCGCAGTAAAAATTACGTAACAATTTGAGTAGAAAGCCGAGGTGAAAATTTATCAATCCGCGGCTACATATGAAACGTACAAAAAGAAATATCGCGCACAAAGGATCAGACGTGTCCTGCATTTATACGTGACGTTGCCTCTCAATCCCTCTGCCGAAGTTGCAAAGTTTTCTTTCTGCTTTTCATCTTTGTGAACTAGTTGGAAAATACACTTGTGAGAAACTTTTGATCTTCCGAGTCAATTTACAGCTGAGTAAAGCTTCCCTAAAGATTTATAATATTTCTCAGAATCGAACAGGCTACCTACAGCAGTAGAAATAACGGTCTGTGAGCCTCTAATAATGTCAACAGGATGACGTCACTGTGGTAGTGGGTTGTAATACACGTACATGAAAGAGAATGAAATATACCAGTGGTCATGGGGATCACGTCTACCTTTGTATTTCACTAGTTATTTCAGAACACGTCAGCAAATATAGAAATTGGCCGATGATAAAATCCTGAAAACACAAACTCCTTGGAAGCAAGAAAACAATCATGTTGATGCTAAATGAAAATTCTAAATGACTTAGAACTAGAAACATTTTTGCGCTGCTTTCCGTTACTTTTTTCTTTAGGGTCCATGGACCACATCATGTAGTCGTAATACTTACGTTACTTTTCCAGCATTCGAAACCCAATTCCATTAGGAGTTCTTTGGTTCATAAGAGCAGCGCTTTTCGGTTTAATCCAGCGCCATGTAAGACCATTTGACTAATTCGCCCCGAAGAGCTTACAAGGTGAGGATACGGCAGGATTTCAGTATTCGAACACGCATTTAGGACTTAGTCAGAATAAGATTGAATTTACCTGTGAGACATCTGCACCAACTTGGTGCACCAAAGCGCGAGAGTTTAACTTGGTCATTCGGAATCCGCTGGTGAAAATCACTCGCATAGTTGAAAGTTAGGTGCATAACGGATGAGGATCATCAGTATCACAAACGAGCTGGATTCTCTGGCCAGGGACATAATAATTTGATTGGTTGATCGATTTACTAGAACGACTTTGCTCTTTATTAATATTAATCGAGGCTGCAAGCTCATGGACATAGCAATGTCGCCAAGTTCTAATAATCATTAATTATCTTTCTTGAAAAGCTCGTTATCATGAAAGTTTTAATTCGAGACCTCAGCACACGTAATAGCCCATTTGAAAAAAAAGTTATATATAGGTTCATTTTGTACATTGCCTTATTCAAAAAATTTTTCTTAAGCTGGCACAGTTGCCAGCTGGCACTTTTCCTGCTTAATGTATTCAATTTTAAAAACGAATCCAAGACACGCCTTCCTTTTTCATTATACCACATCCAACGGGTTGCCAGAGCTCTCTTGGACAAACGAATTTTCTTTATCGACTGGGCATAAAAACCGTCCGGAATGACACTTCATGTGATACCCTTTCTGCCATATAGTGATTACGAAGATCGATGCGATCTTTTGGCAAAAACAGAGAAGGAGCTAAAAGAAGAAAAAAAAGGGTAGTCGAGCGAAGGATACTTCAGAAACTTACAAAAACATAGCAGTATTCGTGTAGTTATAATGCAACACGTATGCTGAACACGTGTTGGAACAAACACTAACGATAGAGACCCTTGTCAAGCCGATTGACAGCTTGAAAGAGCTTATTTGTACGCGACGTAGCTTTACATGATACTAGTTTGCTGCCATCGACGTACTTACAAAGGGAACACGAAGGTGTCGTGCCTTTAAAACGGAAGTCGAACTGTGAAACCCGATTCTTTCGGCACGCCTGTCGGCTGCGTGAAAAATTTGAAAATTATACAACCTTCTGAATACGTACATGATGGCTCCACACCATTTGTTACTGGAACCTATCGCTGAAATTTATCATGATCGTTTTTCATCATCTTTGACGTTACCAGTAAGGAAATATTCAATGTGAAATTAAAAACTGGATTAAACTGATTTCAATTTATTTTTCTTAGACGCTTCACGTTTGTCTTCTGTAATAATATCATTGAAAAAGTCGTGTCCTGTTCACATTCTGTATGAGTGCTTTCAGTATCGGCAAGGAAACGCCTTATCGTAGGATTTGAAAGTGAGGTTATCGTTTTGAGGATAGTTTCAGGACTTGGGGAACTTCAAGTTACTTCCGTTATATGTTCTTGCTTGGATTATCGGAAATAGCGACTCTTACGTGAACGACACAATCGATGACATTTCTCAAGGTAACACCTGTCGCTGTACTGGAATGGAAGTATCAATAGTAATGGTTATATTGCGACACCAATTATCAAAGTTTTTTTCTTATTGTATCAAGTGTCACTATGTACTGTCTTATAATTTTATTTTGTTAGCAGCGGATTTAATGTTCGTACATACATAACTTGCTTACTGCTAATTAACTTTTTGATCGTCATTATGAAATCGTTCATCCACTTTCTACCTGCTTCACACGTTCCTTCATGCATTATTTATTTTACTTGAATTCTATCCCTAATGACCTGTATCATTACTGGAAAACAAAATATTCGATCAAGTTTACGAAAGTTTGCGCTTAGTCAAATTCTTCGTAATTTTATGTTAAGTCGTTAAACTGCGGAAGTTTTGTACGTTCTTCAGGGAATAAAAACAAGTAATTAGAAAGTGCTTCGAAAAGTTAAATGTTGTATTATGTAGATACCGTCTCGTTAGAGCGAATGCGTGGTTTTTTAGTTTGTATAGTAGCTAATATTTTCATACTTCTGTCTTGTCACAGTATATATTTTTTTCAAATCTTTGTCAATTCCAAATAATTCGTACGAAATTTCTATGTCTGTCGTTTTGATGCGGAATGCAGGAGTTAACGTATCTGAAGGAGGTTACCCCTTATATCGTATTGTAGTATATCATATCTGATTCTACATTAGTTCAGGCTAGGTTTGTTTAGGTAAGCTTAGGATAGAGTGGAATGTCCAAACTTTGGAGAATGGGTAGGTTATTGGATAAGTGTATTGCCTGCAATTGAGCGTAGCGATCGAAGCCAGCTAACCCAGCTGAACAGACCGTTAAATGTGTGAAAAAGTTCCATCAGATAAAGATAGCTTACAATATTTTAAAATGACTGATGGAAGATCACTCGGGAGGAAAAAATTCGCATTTGTGTCCGATTGGATCTGTGCCCAAGTGGGCATCACTCATTCTGAACCTCTAATAATTCAGCTGAATCAGGTCTCAAATCATAAGAAAAAAAAACATTTTTCTTGTAAATGGCAATTAATCTCTTTAGGGTACTCAAAGCGATCACAAACCAAGCATTGCACTCGGTTTTTATTAATTGATCCTTACCCGATAGTGGTATTTTTGGTACCTTCAGACCGTAAGACTGGGTAATTTTTATCCCATGCGTGGTTTACTAACGTGTTAAATAAAATTTGTAAAAATGTGATGTAATTTCGAAAATAACCTATTTTGTCATAAATATAAATTAAAATCGATATTTTAAGAATATTGTTCCGCGATGCTCCTTAGTCTTCCTTCCTGCTTTTAAACGTGCTTTATCATATTTATTCGAACTAAGTTCAGCAGCACCAGACACGCTGAGAAAGTGAGGATATTGTGAATATTCTGAAATAAAGTGCCGAAATGAGCTAAAGTCCCTGAATTGAGAAATTTATTGACGGTGTGTGCGAATTCCCCTTCCCTGAGGACGAAATATGATTTTTCCCTTTATCTTTCTTTCTCATTTTTGTTCACCAAGACACCGCTGCTCGAAACAGGCACGTTTCGTATTGTGGTATAGAGTATAGTGCTCGCCAATGCCAAAGAGGGTTCATCCTGTCACGGTTTCGCGCAAAAATCTCATATCTAAAGGTTTTATGAGGAAGCAGGGAAAAAAATATGATAAAACTTTGAATCGGATTTGTATTTATAGGTTGGCAACCGTACACATATGCGTCATCTGCTGAACAATACGAATAATACGCTTGACATTTGTGCGAATATTTTTTTTAAAAAAGAATAAATTTTTAATTTCTTGAAGAATAACTGAAATGCTCTTTTCTCCTTATAGGGTAGTATGATCTTGATAACGAGGAGCATGGTAATAATGCTAATGGAAAATGTAATCGCGCAATTGTTCGGCAAACTTCCAGTAGAAGGCAGCATCGTATGGCATAATTATCATACAAAGGCAATCAAATTGGTTGCTACTAATTGCCATTAAAATAAAAAAACCAACTGTTTCAATAGCTTGTATGAGGCTTTTTTTCCAAAGAATAGCAAAAAAAACTTTACGGTTTGGTAAGCACAACGCGCGAAAAAATACAAACAGTTCTCCTGTTTTTTTCTGGTTAGGTCAGTCGTGTCAAATAAATCATTCCTCGGTTATGGCATTTTCGTAGGGATAGCTAAGGTATAAGGCAAAGAAGAAATTCCAAGTTGACGTTATATGGAGAAAAAGAATTGTGAGGGTAGAAAAAAAGTGAGACAGCTAGTAGAGAGGAACAGTTGCGAAGAGCGGAAGTGACGACGCGGGAAGAGCAAGCCGTGACGTACATCGTAATACGTCAGCCGTCGACGTTTGAATAGTAGTCATTTGTAACCATCCTGTGTCCTTCTCATTTTTCAAATCGAAAGCTTAAACCGAGCTTTACACGCTGTTGACCCTGACAAAGGTTAAGTCGATCAAAATCGCACATAACACCCACACGTTAAATAATCCTACTTTGCATTTTTTTTCCAGGTCTTCTCACTGTTACAGACAATTAACATTATGGCCTCAAACAGCCTACGTCGCTACAAATTTAACTCTACCTGTACATTTGCCATTGATAAACCAGTGTTAGCAGATATTTTCGGATACCCACACGAAAATAATTTATAGATATATATGTGATATAATTCATATACATATATGTTGGATATAAGTCGAATATACATGAATTTCAGAATATACAGGGTGTCCCATTTAACTCTGTCACCTAAAATAACTTGGTTATTCTTCGAGATATGAGAAAATGTCAAAGAAGAAAATTGTTCCATTTGAAGGGAAAAATCAGGACATAAAAATAAGAATCATTTAATTGTCATATTTTCCGAATTTTCGTTGACAGCAATGTATTTTTAAATAGGACTGCTCATTTTTGTTCCTACTACAGGAAAGCTGAAATCAAAACTTGAGCTTCGAAATTCATAATTGAATTATCAAAGTGGAAATTTGAGGATAATTAGTTATAGTGGCAATGTCAGTACTGTTTTTTATTTACTTATTTCATAATATGCTCAAAATGTTGTTCGTCAATCTGAATGCACTTTTCACGCGCATAATATAACATTGCCTAGCCTTGTCTATTATTTCCGAAATAACATTTGCACATGCATTCGTAATACGTTCCTTCATATTCTCCCATGTTACTGGGACGAATGACTGACGGATGAATGTTGACGGATGAGTTGAGGGATTATTTAAATTCGTTCCATTCGTTAATATAAATAAAATAATTTAACCGAATAGCAGTCAAGCTTTTGCAGAAAAATGTCGTTATGTTTAGAGTCTGCTGCACATATCGATTTCACTTATCAAATTTATCCTGGAAATTTCAAATGATGCTCCTCGACATTTTATATCAAATTTCCCTGGTGATATCCCACAAAGATTGAAGATAGGTGTCCTTTGTACGAGCTAATATTCTTTCAGCAACCATGGATACTGTCTATATGCTCTAGGGCACCATGCTTCGTCATGAATCTTTGTCCATAGCGCCCAAGAAGAAGAAAAAGAAGAGACGTGGAAAAAAGGATGACGAAAAACATGTAATAACATCCCAGAGGGGATTTTACACCTATATCTTCTTTCCTAGCCGAGCCACTCTCGACCTCTTGCCGATTATATTGCACTTGGGTTACTGTCAATTCCACTACCGACATAACCTTGTTAAACTCGTTTACGTTAGAACGAGAATATTGATAATATCCAACGTGGATTATCGAGTTTTCTAAAAATGTTATTGACGTATTCATCGAGTTTGCATGGAATAGATACAGAGTGCAGGTATAAACGAAAGTCGATTGCACTTATGATCCAGCGGTTTACGATGCAAAGTATCATCTTGAGAAATAGCTCTAACGACATATTATTTTCATAAGTGTATAGAATTTTGTAGCTTGTCAAAAAGCCATTATCGGACATCCACGGATTGTTATCATTAGAAGATAGAAGAAATATATATATATATATTTGGCGTAAAATTCAAGAAATCTCATTCCACTGAAATGGGATCTCTTGTTACCCATATTCTTATTGAATGGACGTTCGAGAAGATCCTTGAGGATGAGAGTGATTGGGGTGAATTTGGATTTAATGCACGGCACATATTTCCTTCTGACTCACATTCCTACTTACCTAAGGTGCTGGGATATTCTAAGAATTTCTTAAGTACTCTTTGAGAATTGCCGTTCTCTAATTTCAATTTCTACTTGATTCTTATCGCCTGGATCGTTGCACGCCCAAGTGCTTCAAGCACGAAATCGATATCCGGCAGAGAGATGGATGGATGGTATGAAGTTTAGCGTGTTTCCAGGAAGCCAAGAAAGAGATTCATTGGAAAATCTAGAGAGGATTGTACTATTTAAAATTCTTTTTTTTCCCCATCGATTTCCAGCCAAGGAATATTAAAGAGCCATGGATTTTGTGAAATAGTACATAATTTAAATAAAATATAAAGAATACGAAACTCATTGACGGTAATAGAACTGACGAAAGGAAAAAAATATTTTTTGAATTGAAAGTCAAAATTCATTTCGTCTTCGTCCCTTGCTGCGTCCATAATTTATCTCAATAGATGTTTCTTTTGGTCGCATTGTGGAATTTCTCAGAAAAAAAATTACAAGCCTGTCAAAGT
This sequence comes from Calameuta haemorrhoidalis, assembly GCA_031763665.1. Taxonomy (NCBI): domain Eukaryota; kingdom Metazoa; phylum Arthropoda; class Insecta; order Hymenoptera; family Cephidae; genus Calameuta; species Calameuta haemorrhoidalis. Next base: position 290,851 of record JARPRH010000126.1, on the reverse strand, counting down.
CAATTTTTTTTCAAAAAAGCACGAACTTCAGGCTTACATGTTCTGCCTAATCTAGCTGAACCTCACTTGACTCAGCCTAACCTGCCTTAATGTATCACAGCCATCCGTTTCCTCGTATAGCATGACAGATTTATCGGCGCTGTCGTAACATCGAACGCTATCGAATACGGACGCAAGTGAAATATGTAATAAAGTTAAACCAAGCCCAGATGGCGAGAATCATCCATTATAGTATTTACGTATAATTTCGGAATAAAATTTAATTATCCCTACTAATTTTGGTCAATGAAAATTTATAGCAGTGTCTACGAGCAGGGTAAAACGTCTGGCAGATACTCTCGTAAGAAAGAAGAGGGTTTCTCTTTGACCCTCATTCTTTTTCTACTACTTCTTATATTTCGCGTCCCACAGTCCTAACATTGAGACGTTCCACGAGAAGGACGCTAACGAGCCCCCAGGTCACCAAATTGGACGAGTATATTGCAACTCAGCAACCCGAGTGCAATCACGCCGTTATACTGTCCTTTTTCTCTTACATTCCTGTCCATTATTTCTCTTTTTTTTTCCCCTCTTACTTTCTCCATTCCCATTTCGAAGTTCCTGAGGAACCACACGAGGCTAACTTTTGTACTCACGAATGAAAGAAACGGCTCGTATTTCACATGTCGGCCGCTCCTGAAAAATATACCTACCTTGTTGTAAAAGACACCATAAATAAAGTTAAGGCGACGGGACATACTTGGGGGTTCGGATATCGGCCGATAAGAAATACCAATGTAATTCATGGTTTTCCCAAAACTCTCCGCGGCATACGTGATATCCATTAAAGTGCTTCTTGGGAAAGGATGTACTCCTGCCAACCGATTTCTCCTCCCGATTGCATCAGTTTGTCTCCGAGGAATAGTAGCTTATAATATAGTCTCTAGGCAGCAAGGGATCGTTGGCAGTAGGTACTAGGAGGATCGTCTTGAATGGTGTGAGCCCACGTGCACCTCCATTTATTCCCCTTAAAGCCTGCGGGAAAGATACCCAGCGCAGCCGACGAAGCCGAGGTACTCAAGGTACCCACGGTCACGTACTAACTAGACACATTGATTATAATTAATAACGTTTCAAATTATAGTTATGAAAATTCATTAGATTCTTACGACACAGCGAATCTGCAATATAAGGATGAGACCTTAATTGGTTTTGAGCACAAAGTCCTGACCCGAAGGTATCCTAGCTCTTACTATAAGGGTAGCGTTATTGACGACATGATGACTACATAATATCCCGCTGGTCTTCCTCGTTTATCGCTTATCAACGAAATGCATTGTCGATATAGCCCTGGCGGCTAGGAGGAATTTTTATTAAAAATTCCCCCAGGCCCCTTAAGGACATTCGTATCATTAAACGAAACGACTTGGGACCATGGTACGTTTATCTATTAATAATCGAACTCGTAGAACGCGAAAACGATAACAGAACTTTTATCGAATTTTGCCATGTTATTCGGTTCATTTAGCAAGCATATGGAAATGGCCTTTCTATAAATAGATTTATCCGGTTTCACTGCTTCAGCTTATTATGAAACTGCTACGATCCAGAGCGATTATGTAGGGTGCGAGTTCTAAAATTAACGTGATTCCTCGGAGAAAGGAGAAGGAGAGAGGGCGGAATAAATTGGAACATTCATGATTTTTTTCTGCAATTCCTCCGAATCTCGCTTGGTCGTTATCGAAAGGGATGAACATTTCTCTAGGACAAATAGATATTACGCTGCATTGCAGTCTGCTGGCTGGGGATTTACTTTTATAGGATTCCACGTTCTTTAAGTTTTATTGGAACACTTCCCGTGAGAGGAAAGGATATCCAGTACACTCGGTCGCGCAAATCCTTGATTATGCATGATGATGATAATCATAAGGAAGGTTCTTGCTCGTAATACAAATCGAGAACGAGACCCTCGTTGAGAATTTCCTTAGTTAGTTCCGCGGACGTATTTTCTCCCTGAAGGCTGGTGTGGTATACATACACCTTTTACGCCCTCAGTGAAATAGGGTGGACAATACGAGCGAATCCCAAAAGGGTTAAGGGTCGGCAGATTGTTGACGTCAAGAATTTCGTCAATGAGAATGAACGCGAGGAGAAAGAGCCAATTTTCTGAGTTACGTCAATTAAAGGGAGCAATTTGGTTTCTGTACGGCACCCGCTCTGCTGGTAAGTGGTGCTAAGGGGTTGGTTTGTCGATGGGTTGGGTTCGCTTATATACGTTGCAGCTAAAGTGGTATAGGCAAGTATTTTCCGCCCTCAATCCTCTTCAACTTTAAATTCTCCTTTTGCAGTGCTCAGAGTGCACCGTACGTGCAAGCCGTTTATCGAAGTACGTAGATTTTGCCAGCTGCACTTGCCTGCTACAGGAAAGCCGTAGAATTCGCGCATCTTCCTAAGGATGCATTGAAGAAACACACTGGGAGCTGGAAACGTAGCAGCATGAAAATCCAGGACGGAGTCTCGTGAAGTGTGGCAGTGTGAAGTGTCGTAGAAGTGAGCTAAAGTCTGGTCCTTGAAAATGATCTTAGACTCTTGTCCCGCTTGAGCGAAACGAAGTGGGATATATCGTTATTGCATTTTCACAGCATTACGTCACGTTTCTTTTATCTCCAGTAGGTATTCAGTGTTTCGTCAAAAGTAAACGATGTGTTCTCTAAGAATTTCAACATGTAATCACACTTCAAATAACCTGTTGCAAGCTGTGACCATCGGGTACTTTCGCGTTACGCATATCGTCCACGTCATGGAACGCGCTTTATTACGTGCAACGTAAAGTCGCCGTACGTTACAGCTGCAATTTTAATACGCCACCCGGTAGCGTACGACTGCTATCCGAGTGTACGAAAGTTGGACCGTTTCGGATGTTTACGAGCATGATGTCATTAGTACGTGGCTTCCGCAGAGAGCACTGACTTAGAAGCGAAATTCCGCAGCGCTGCCTCATACGCTGGACAAACCACTCACGTTCCTGTGGATGTTTATGAAATTACTTTGCCAGTTAGGCGCAAGAAGAACTCCAATGCCATTGGTTTACCCATTCCCGCTTATACGTATAGCTATGACTAAATCGTGTATCAGACTTGGATTTCCCTTATAAAGCGGAACTCCCAGTATCGGTAAAGGTGGATAACGTGAGACCGACCCTGCGATGTATATGTTACTTAAAGCTTATACTATATCATGCATTTCTTCCTGAGTTTCTGTAAAGTGTTCTTGAAGGTACTACGACATCCTTTAACGCACGTAAATGTGTGTGTCTGTCGAAGAGCTTTTCTGACCGATGTGTGCCAGTCACTTCGGTATTGATTGAATCTTCTTGTGAAGTGGAATGATCGTCTCTGTCGGGGATCGCTCCTCGTCTTCACACCCCGTTTTCCATTCTTGAATCAAATCAAATCAGTTGGTGAACTCGAATGCTACTCCATTGAGCGGAGCCTGTCAGTATGTTCACTCGTCTATCTTAGTTAATTCGATCTGCAGCCGCATCCTTCCATTTTGAGTCGTCAAAGTCGTGACGTAGAATCTTCAGCAAAGTGGCTATAGGGAAAGTGATAAAATTTTATATCGGGTAATTAAACTCCCGCTAAATTGATTGGGATTTATATGGGGATAAGAACTGCGCCTTAGACTGTTGGGCATATTGAGAAACTATTGACTCATTCTCGGGAAGCTTCAACGACACGCTATTCGTGCTACTTTTATTTTCACGGTTATAGCAATGACAAAAATAAAAGAAGAAAGTTTCGTTGTTCGAATAAAACTCGCCTACTTTTTCGTTGGGTAACTTCGGGGAAAACAACTCGGCTGAAATTTTTAATATCAAAAGCTTTGTCGCTTCTCGAAAGTTGTATGCTGTCCTTTGGATGATTCTCCGTTCCGATGAACTCTCTTTATCATTCGCTTTGTATTTCAGGAACTGTTAGTATTCTGTGAATGCGATGGGATACGCATTCTCGTGAAAACTTCAGGAATCTGATTTTGTCGGGGAGCTAAAAAGTTTATGGTTTGAATACTCACGCAGGGGTTTCGTACGTGGTTTTTTTTTCGTTTTTCACTCATTTTCCTCTCTGCTTCTCAATCGCCCGTTTTTAATGCTTCTTAACGGAATTCACGCGAACGTCTCAAGGACTTCGTCTAATAGCAGATCATGAGTGCGCTCGCAGCTTCCAAGACTCGAGCAGTTTCTGAGGAAGCAGTGAATAGCGAACGGGACTTCAATGGCAAATATTATGTTAAATCTCTCGTGAATAGGACAATAGTGCAATTTCTATTATCAAGGTCTTAAATGCGAGTATAAGGCAACGTATTGAAGTCGTATTGTTGTAGCACGTGACTGCCAGACCATCATAAAAGCGCCGGTAGGTCCCATGAGAAATATGTACATTACTTCCTATAATTTATCACATGAAAATTTTATCCTTGTCCATTCATTGGGCTATAGAAGATTGCGTGCAATCTTGGAACCAATAGATTCGATGTGGTTACGGCAATTGGGACCGGTGAGTGAAATATGAAAGGAGGTATAATTAGGGTAAAAGAAAATGAATAAAAATCTCAGGATGAAGCAGAAAAGAAAATCGAAAAGAAGAATAGATCATAATTCAAAGAAACAAATCATCTCCGGCTGAAGGTATGTATAACCATGGTACATATGTATACATATGGTACATTCTGTCACGCTTGATTATACACAGGCTATATAACTGTAGCAAAAGTTGAATCGATCTAGAAACTAAAATATCTACTTAGTCGGCTGCCAGTATTTATTCAGAAAGCCAAAGTGCAGCATACCGACACACCTGGTGCTAGTAATAAAAATCTAAATATATAAGGGAAAGAGAAGGAGAAATGAGACACGATTGTATCGTCCTTTACGATACGAGGAGTCTATTTCGCAAGAAGCTCTGGTACGCGGTAGATCTCTTAAGTTTTGATTCGACAGGATTCCGTCCCAAGGGATCGAAAAATAAGGTCGATGGAGGGTGAACTCTGCTGAATATTTGAAGATTTGCGGAAAGCGTAAAGCAAAAAGTGGAAAGAAAAGTGGAAAGTGGGGAGTTCGGTTCCGCGGACTTTGCTGAATTTTTTGTTCACGTAACGTAGCAGAACCTTGCGGGAATTCTTTTGTACTCCTTATTTTTTCAGTCTCCCCTTCAAGAAACGACTCGCATGATCCACATGCATGAACATTTGCCTGGGCTGAATAGAGTAAGACAATCGGGAGAATACCATGTGTTACGGGGCGGAAATATTTCTCACTTACCACGGGTGAAGCTTTCTTGAAATACTCTTTATAAATTTAATTTGACTGTCGCGCTCTCCTTTTATATTTCTCTCTCTTGTTATTTAATATTATATTTTGGTATTTTTTTCTATGTCTTTGTCATCATCCAGCTCACCGCACTGCGCCAAAGGAAGTTCCTGGAACGATGAATCAGGCGCAACGCGATACGAATCTTTCGCTTTGGACATTTGTGGGAAACGAATGGTTTGCAAATCCTACAGAAAGCGGGTTATCGAGTGAAAAACAGGGTCCAATGATATCATATAAGTCCCAAGATAAATTATGGAATCCGGATACCCGAACCAGCCGCCTATTTATAAGTACGACTAAATGAAATATATGAGTGTCTTGTTTTAACCCACAATTTCCAGTTTGACATGAATAGAAGAGAGAAATTTCATGTTTTTGCATTTTACGATATTCGGGTTTTCAAAAAGTTTTCAAAGTCACTGTTCCTAATAATCAAATTAATTGACGTACATCAGCCATCAGAAATTATCTTGTAAAGAGAATTTTATATTATATATATATACTATAATACTTTTTGCTATTATAGTCACCATAAGGAAAAAGTAATTTTTTAAATATACTATAAAATAATCATTGTTTATGTTTTTGTCTTCCGCATCATTCATGATGAAATTACGAAATGTCAGTCAGAATTCTAATTCGACTCGATTTTAAAATATTTTTTAATAAAATTGTATTGAGAGATTGTAATAGCATGGAAACAGAGAGAATTATTAACAATTCCGATGATCGTACTAGCCAATATAAACGATTTTTGTTTGTAATGGTTCGTTACACAACAATGCCTTGACAATAGCACCGAAATTATTTCTCACAATCCAATTCCCTTAGTTAAATTTGATATTTCTCGTTCAAACAGTGAACAACTTCTCTTTTTCACACGACACAAAGAAGCATTGAATTTTTCAGAATATGAATTATTATTATTAATCATCTTCAAACAGGAAATACGAAAGTTCTTGAATCAAAGCACCCGACAGAACAATTTCCGGTGCGTTTATAAATTCAATCTATTGATCTGTCGGTTCGTATAAAGAATGCAGACATCTTCCAATAATAAGTATGACGATATAGCTGTATAAAAAGATATCAGACTGATGAAATCGAAAAACCAGCCATCTTGTGAAACTTACAGGAATCGCAAACAGAAGAATTGTCACAGCACGCAATTGTCAATTTATCTTATACGTACCTATACATATGAATACTATATTGCTTATCGAGCCACGAAGTTCAGTGTCATACATAAAATACTTATTAAGTTGGCAATCGAACTGTTCCCATTACTTAATTGCTGCTACGTGTACCTACAAAAAAAAGGCTGCACTACTCAACTTTGAATTTCCAAATTAGTTACGGTCGCCGTACTACAACTAATAACCGTAAACTAACAGTTTACGGTTTGACCTCATATCGAAGGATTAAAGGGCGTAGGGCATAGGATGGGACAGAATCTTCCTTATCTCGCGGCTGAATGCACTAACCAGGTGCACCCCCTGAGCACAATGAACAGTCCAATCGCATTGTCATGTGCACGGTAATAAAGCCACTAGAGTCGCCAGTCCAGCACGACCAAAGTGCAATATCTTGCAGTCCGGTCACTAACTACATTGCAGAACCTGACTATTTGCTGACTTATAGTACTGCGGCGAACTGACAATAAGATTTACTACTCTACTCATTGTTAGTAGCCGGCAACCCTCTTTACTCAGGAGTCTGCATGGCAAGCATGTTCCTTGAACGTGACTTTCGGAACTGCAAGTTCGTAGCACGCAATCGAATTCTTGTCTGACAGAAGACTACGCCGTTGTAATGTTCTCTTTCCGTTTTATTTCGCAATGGATTACGTCTGTTTTAACGTACAGTTTATTTTTTCCGATTATTCTACGGCAGAGCAAACGTGACGAGCGTAGATGGAATACCAAAGAACGTAAAACGGGGAAGGATAATGTCACGAAAAATGCAGCGCACATAATCCGATCTCGTTCCAATGGAAACTGGATACTATACCCCCCCCCCCCCCGCCCTTCTTTCGAAGGGAACGTTTCTATCGGCAATATAAATTAAACTCAATCTAATCTGACCCAAACTATTCCCCCGCGACGATCTATATCGGTCCCGATAGAAACGCAGTATTTTTCATGGCTGTGGTCTTTATCCGCAATTGCCAGCAGTTAAAGGCGCTTAGTACTTCACCCCTTTGCATTTTCCGTGATCCGTACAGTCTAGTGGAATGTAATAGTTCCTGCCCAGTAAAATAGCTGCATCAGTTAGCGGTGATTTAACGAGTGAGAAAAACTATCTGTTGTTTCATCAACGTTTTGTTGTGTTTCTAAGCTTGACCAATTGATCAGTAATACGAAATAGATCGAATCGTTTAAAACTCTATTCTCTGTGACACTGTTAAGTATTATCTCTTTATTATTCTTTATCGTTATTATTTATGACGGTTATCAGTAAAACTATAAAGCATTGGTGACCGATTGTTTTTGTCGTTCTACTGCTTGATACGTCAAGCTTCTGCATTTTGGATTTTCTACAGTAATGAGATTTCCATTGAAATACTCTTTGCGCTTGTGCTGGTCGAGTAGTTCTCTCGGAAGGAACACAGAAAGGCCAGTCGGACAGACATGCCAGGATCTGATAGAGTTTGCGGATATCGGGCTTTAGGGGGATGATGCCGATGGTCTCGACGAAATTGATTTTCAATGACTGTGGCTGCAAGAACGTGGGAGAAAAAGGAAAATTGTACCAGTACCTACTCGACAATCTAGTACAGGGTTGAATAAAATTTCAAGCGATTTACTAGAGGCAGGACGTACAGCAGCAGGATTTATCGGACAACGTTGAGTAAATATGCATTTGAATACATCTTAAGGTGGTTTTTGCACTTGGATGAAATCTAGATAAATGGACAAAAATTATATCAAATGTACAGTTTAATAAAAATTACATCAAATATCAGATTAAAGTTCCTAGAATGTGTTTGCAAAGTTTAGAATCTTTTGATCGTTTTACTCCAGAGATATATGCTCGTAAACTTTGATAATTTGGCATGGTAACAATATTACTGAAACTCTTAAAATAGTTTGTATTTATTAAAAATCAAGTAAGCTATGACAGATTCTACTGTACAGGGAGAGTCAAGTGCACTAAGGCTGCTATATCGGAGATATATAATATTTCCCAAGAATCACGATGGCCACTTGAGACGTAGAAAAAACCGGAATGTTTCTGGAAGTAGGAGGTAAAAGGTAGAAGTTAGAATATAAAAGGTAAAAGGTAGATAGCAATGAGATGGCTTGCAGAACTGTCGGACTATTGAAAGAAATAGGAAGTAGAGTGCTTTTTACAACTGAATAGTCTCTGGGCTTCGTTGGGACGTCGGAATGAAAATCAGAACGTTGTTTTTTTCATTTCCTTCTACCTTGCTCTGCCTCTTATTCCAAAAGGACTGAGACAGAGCGGAATATTTTATGATAAAAATTTTCTTGGTAGAACGGGCCGATTTATTTGCATTACGCCCACTCTTTACTTTCGTCTCTTTTTTTTTCTTCCTATTCCATATTTAAGAGGCACTTCATTTTATTCGTATCAAACACTTAACATGTTGAGCATCACGTCAGTCATTGGTGACTGACACTGAACTTTTCGTTCAGCCCGCGTCAGTCACCGGTGGCTGACACTAACTTTTCGTTCAGGTCGTTCAGCGCGCGTGACCTGACGGGGATTTCCTAGTAAATTCGCGTAGCACTCAATATGATAATATACTATTATGATGATCATATCTTTCCTTATCACCTAACTCCAATATCCATTTTCATTTTATTCTTCTTGCTCATAATTAAACGTACCGTAAAATTCATGCTGAACGAAAGAACCCTTATAGACCAGGTTTGTCTGGAACGTCTCTTTGCCTCTGTCAGTTCACTGGGACGCGAACGCGGTAAGTGGACAGATCTGGTTCTCAAGGGATATTATGGTTGTTAAGAGTTAATCTAATAAGATCTATCAAATGGGACAAGAATGACCTAGAAAACATGATGCTCCTAATGAAGTTGACTTGTATCCGTAGAAATATATATCGTTTATAGGACACACAATTCCTCGAATAGACCATTGAATAACGTCTTCTTCCACAAATCCTAACGTGAATGGTTGTCTTGCCTGCTATAATTATTGTTATCTACAATCTCCCCCCCCCCCCCCCTCTCTTTTCTTAGTTATTCGTTGGTGTCTTTCTCCTCTTCACCCTCCAATTCCTGGATGTTGGATATGGCTTTCGTCCCTCTGAAATACGTATATGTGGAAACAACAATTGTTTTTGAACAATTTTATTTTTATGTGTGGGGTCCAGGAAGTTTGGTGAATTTTTTGTAAATGAAATCAATGTTGAAGAATGTGTTTTTGCCAGAAGCGTTATGTACAATATCCAGATTATTAACTAACTAAAACTAAGGGATGTCACCTTGTATAATATATATTAGTGTTAGAGAGCAGGGGTTAGAGGATCGAGAAAACTTATTTTATGAGTAAAGAAAGTCTAGGGTGAAAATATTGGCAAGGATAAGGATTTTTATGGAGAGTCGAGATTATAAACTTTGGAAATTGGAAAGCAGAAAGTATTCAGTAAAATATTAACGGGGTTTTTAGAAGGGGTTAGAAGTAACGGTGAGGAAGCTGCATGAAAGGAATATCAGATGGATTTTTATGGTGGGTGAAGATTAAGAACGGTTGGGTAACATAAGGAAATGAGGTACACGAACGTGAGGATGCTTGAACCAATCGTGTCTGATTGAATAGCCAAATACCGTATTGTCATTATCAACGATTGAGCTACCACTATCAGTTCTGGTTTCAGCCTATGCTTACTATGCTTACGTCAGAATACTGCCAATGGTTTTTTATTTGTTGATTAAAAATAAAAACATATGTCTTGGCTAAGTATGACCCACGCTTTACGAATCATTTCATTAATATTGGACCAAGATAGGCTGTATAGTTTTGAGACCAAATACTGATCCAATACATTGCCAGTAGTTAGTATTGACAATAAAAGGAAAGTTCCAGATGGGGTGGCTCAAGTTTCTCAGCGAATTCAAAGCTATCATTATCGGAAGTGCTTTACTTTGACGTTAACGCTACGTAGCGTAACTTTTGGATAAAAATTTGTATATCCATGTGCTGGTTCCAATTGTTGGGATAACATATATTCATTACGTAATAGAGGATTAGAATTCACGATTTGGCTTTGGGCCTCTCCTTATCGAGAAAGCATACACAAATGGATACCGAGCTTTGCTATCGCAAGCGTTGTGAATTCAGTTGGAATTTAATTGTGCGCTCGATTCGTGTACCAAAGGCGAGTAACGCTCTAATATAAACGGATTTACCCAGCGGCTGTTTGACGGGTCTGGTTACGTCGTACAGACGGTAGATAGATAATTACAATGGAAGAAAATGCTGATTCGCTTTAAGCCAATTGCCTCAAGTCGAATTGATGATTGCAAATTAAAACGGTTCTTGGGGTAAGAATTTTCTACTGAGATTGACTGTGTGCGAGCAGGGATGTTCCACGGAATGCCGATAGTATTGTTTCGCAAACAATGCCCAGTCAGCTGCGGAATTACGAGAGATGGTATCCTCGAAGCCTGTTTCTCCCTTGGCGAACTATTCTCCGTGTAGAAGTGGCTCTGACGCGCATGCGCCATACCAATAATGCCCTCGTTATATCTTTATTGGACGTAGGCTGGTACTATCATTCGCCTATTGCGATCACGTTTCCCTGGACTCTATTACACACGACATGCAGAGCCAATCCGTGCTTCGAACACTCTAGGGATCTTGCTGCTGCAACTTTACTAATATACTAACTCTACCTCCAATTGAGTTTCTAGAGGTAAGAAATTTTCTGTGAAATCCCTATGGTGACATAATAATATAAAAGGACAGTTAGTATTTTTATTCATACTTTTGTTATACTTAGTATTTAAAATGTACAACACTTATGGGTCGCAGCGCGTCTTCTTGTGCACGTGCCTCCCACGAAATTTATTTCCTGCAAACTGCCAAGTTTTCGAGGTAAAAGAAGACACTTTTAGGCCTCTGAGAATGGTGACGTGAAATAGCTCCATAGCCCACGACTCATGGACGCAAAGACGGAGAAAGTGGATGAAGCCACAAGAAAGTGGGAGACCTGACACTGAAGTGAAGGAAGCGGTTGGTGGGTGCTCTATTAATTCTGAAGCACTTTTCTAGAGATAGTTTACAAGAAGGCTGGCTAATGGTTTTACGAACCTTTATTAAGAGAGCTGCTGGTATTGATAACGTCGATAAAATTTTTTTATGATCCTCGCCATTGTTCTTAAAAAAAATCAACTTGCTGCTAACTTTTTTCTGACTTTCTGTAACTCGAACCATGTTGGATACGTAGCACCTCTGAAAATTTAATATTCTCTAGCGAAAGAGCAACCAGGAGACACTGAGAACTATGAGACAAGGAAATATAGAAAATGATAACAGATAACGAATATTATGGTCTATGTATACTATAAACATTGGTTGCAATGAATCTTTTCCCTTCATTTATGTTACGATCTTTTATTTTGGTCATTTTATGTGATTCGCTGACACCAAAAAAATCGATGCACTATATTTTTAGCGCGGCCCAATTATTGCGAATGCTGAGCTATGTTCAGCTGTAGGATGTCGGATATCTATGTGAATTGTGATATTGTCAGGGTTGCCAATTACTACGTTCAACGAGGAAGCATGCATACATATAATATTCTTTTGCAAAATGTATGGATGCGATAGTTATTCGCACACATACTACCTATTAGGTCAGAGGCCGTATCTTAGGTCAGAGGCCATATCTTAGTTCAGAGGCCATATCTTAGGTCAGAGACGCCATCTTAAGTCAGAGGCCATATCTTAGGTCAGAGACCATATTTAAGTTAGCGTAAGTTAGCGTAAGATATGGTCTAAGATATGACCTCTGACCTAAGATATGGAGTCTGACCTAAGATATGGCCTCTAACTTAAGACAGAGCCTCTAACCTAAAATATGGCCTCTGACCTAAGATGGCGCCTCTGGCCTAATAGGTAGTATGTGTACAAATAACTATCTCACTCATACATTTTGCAAAAGAATATTATACACATATACATGTTACTCCAAAGACGTAAGGCAATTTTTTCCAGAGGCAAACTCACGTCGTCATTATACGGTAAATCCGCTCCATTGTATTTCAGTCCTAACGCAGGCCAAAGCAAAGTCTAACGAAATAATCACGGTCTGAGACGAGATTTTCCCCCAGCTACAAAAGTACATATTTATATTTCATCATTGATCACGTTAATTCATGAAAAGGATTCATTTTTTGCGCTTCATTGTTTCCCACTCAATGCTCAAATTATATTATATTGCACCACTCACTGATCATTCAATACCCATTCATAAAACCATTGACACATATAACAAACGAGATGTTTTGCAAAAGAAGTAAGTTTGCATTGAATCTATTCATTCGCAGTTTCGACTTGCAATTAATTAGTTTATGATTAACGAGAAGTCCGATATATCATGTTATTGGAAACTATTTCAATAGAAAGCTCCCTTGGACACATACCAAAACTTCTACTGTAAGTGGTACCTTATTATCATTGATTGAAACGTCACGGCATAAATATTCCCAGATAGATGTCCATGATTATTACCGGCTGCAATAAACAGGTATTCCAAAAGTTTATAGATTGCACGTAGCAGCATATGGGACAAACTCATCTGAGTCAGACGATACAATATATGTTTCAGATGCATCCTAATCACAATATCGTCGCATCTATTGAACTTACTTGCATTTGATCATATTTCAATTCCACCATTATATATTGCTTTCCCGTCTTCTTTTCGTCCTTTAATCATTCAAACTCATTGACTAAGTATTTCTCACAGGTACACACTATTTATTCTCACCTGCCCTTTAGCATCGGGAAAACTGTAAACGGAATCGAAAAGGGCAAGAGAGACAGAGACAGAGTAAAAGAAACTCGAATGCACGATGATAACGTTTGAAAGGAATTACAGGATCTCTAGGAAAGTAGAGAAGCTTGTAAAAGAGCTTTTGGATTCTTTTGCTTCACAGATCCCCGTAAACTCACGAAATTGAACCTAGGTAGGTACATATCTTATGACACACAGATATTTCCTACAAGTTCATTGGCAATGCAGCTGCGGCATATAGAACAAAATACAGGCTATAGATATAGGGCTAGAATAGAGATGGTTTTTAAATTTCACGCAACAATGTGCATGCGCCGTTTCTGCAGTGTAACGTCACTCGCATTGTAAATTATTACGATCTATATTTCTAAAGATACCAAATTCATAATCGTATTATATCTTCATGCAAATGCTAATACAACGATTTGCCTACAATACTCGTAACGTAATGCTAATGCAGTTATGTAGAGCATGTTCGTTTGCGTTCTATGCTGAACAAAGAAGAATAGATACTTTAACATTCGTACAAAATTTAGAATGTTTTCCATATGTGATACGGTTTACGTAAAGCCGTTTTATACATATGAATATAGGTGCAAGAATGCACAGTTGAGAGATACGAAGACTGGTATGTATGTACATACACACAGGAATATATATCTATATCGTCATAGAAGGATATACCGTGCAGGTATATGTTTCTTTATACAGAAATCCTTGCATGCTCAAATGGGAACCTCTATTCGAAATAACGGGTATGGTACGATTATCTAACCGCTACCCGGAAAACGTCCTGAAATACGTAAAAGCGCAATATCCGTTTAGAGAGACTGGAAATATGTTTTTGCTTAGGAGGAGATGAAATAATTCCGTAGTTAGAAAATGTATTCTGTAATTTCGATTTACTTTTATACCATGATTTCCGTCCCGGCCTGTACAGAAGGTGGATTTTGCTAAGGCCATTTGGCAGACGCGGTTTTGATAAACCGCATCAGGATGGATCCGTCACACTACTGCGGTCTACTGTAAACAGAGGAAGGACTTGATGCCACATGACGTATAGCAACGATACTCATACCACCTGCTGCGAAATATCCGGCTGCATGTCAAGATAGGTCATGGAACGCGTGTTAAAGTCAGTTTTTATTTTCCAGGACGTTAAGTCGACAGAGCGTAACGAGGCTCGAGTTTCCCGTTCTTTTTCTTTTTTAATATCCGCATTTTGTGGAATTGGATGGATGAAAAGGGTCACCCGTCGCATTGCACAGAAATCATGTCCCTCAAATTTCTTCTCCCTTTTGAAGCAAGTGGATTAAACGATTCGTATGGTAATGACGCATAACGCATTTAATTTAGTAATTGCGTGTCCTGGATATTGGAGCCTGTTCTTTTCTTTTTTTTTTGCCTGCTACTCGTTTGACCCTCCTTGTTAACGTTTTCTTTCCACTCCCACTTGAACCACCGTCCCTTGTTCGGGAATATACATCACTTCTTTTTTTTCTCAGCCAACGGGCGCGATGCTCCCTTTATGACGCAAAGGCTCCTTTTCAATTTGCTACCACTTAATAAAGGCCGCTCGCTTGTGCGCCTGGATGAAGAATGTCTTACGAATTTATTTATTAAGTAATTACTGCAAATGGCGCAAATTGTTCGTTTGCTCTTCTTTTCTTTAAGACACAGCAAATCGTTATGATATTTTTTTTACAGTACGACTACCACCTGCTTTGTCGATTAATTATTTTTTATTGACCTTCCAAAGTCGGGGTACACGAGACTGAAGTTAAAAGTTTTGAATAAAGGTGAGACTGAATACTGAAAAGGGTTTATATTAATTAAAAGTACACTGAACCGTGGAATATATGAGCGCGAAAATGTTCGCGACATTGTTAGGGTATTAAATAACCCCTAATGTAAACGAACATAACCTAACCTAACCTTCTTTAATTTAGTATATCGTGGTAGCCCATATTGTCATCCACGATTAAAGCATAATCAACGGGTTTTGAATTTAAATAATAAAAGTGTGACGAACAAGTGAATTTTTTTTTTTATAAGTGACTGTCGGGTATTCATATGAGTTTCTCTTATGAAAAGTGTAAAAGCCATGAAATCAATTAAGTATTTAAGCCTTGCCAAAGGTTGGTTGGAGAGATATGGCTTAACAGGGCATTACTATAAACTTTTCATTATCAAACTTCCCCTATTACTGGATTCAGTAAGGTAGACCAGACGCAGTCAGGTTATTACTATTACAGAGGTTCGTTCGCATTTTCTGGTCGGCGCTGCAAGCGGTAATTTCCGGTGACGGAAGCTGACTCGATTATATATAACCGTACACAAGAAGAATTATATAGGGACTACAACCCCAACTCTTTCCCTTGTTAAAAATTGTGCCGACCCCCTGAGTTATTAATACTCCCAGAAACGTGTGTACTTGTTTGATTTCTCTTTAACAATATAAAGTCATTTTCGCTACTGAAAAATATCATTGTCGCATTTACAATGGAAAATTGGATTTGGCATTGTCTATTTAGCTGAACGCAAATTTGCTTGAGGTAAAAGGTACCTCAATTTCATATATATACATTGAACGTACAGTAAACAAGGGCACGTGTACGAAGTGACAAAATTACAAGTGCTGCCCTAAATATTATTATATCAGCTATGATCAGAATTAAATTTTTCTTATAGTTTTCAATGTTTTCACGTTTTTTATCGAGACATTTGTGTTTGCCCCAGCGCGAATATTTATCTTCCAATGAGGCAGTGCGTAGAAAGGAATTATGAATAATATTTACAGACACAACTATTGGTAGCTTGATTAGAGTTGGTGCCGATACATTTAGCGAATAAAAATAATAATATAATCATGGATTACGCGGAGTCCTTTAATTCGAATCCAGCTACGCTTGAAAATTACTTTCTTTGAGAGTGACAATGGCTTAGGAGTTAGGAGTTTGCTGTTGGTGACAATGCTCCTTGCCTGCCATTTGCCGGCAATCTATAGTCTCCTCGACTGGCTATGGAGCCTCTCATTGTCTTTGCCTTTCTTTTAATTAAGCACTTCGTCTGTGCGCTCGAGTCCAGGAATACTATCTATTAGGCACATAGCAACAGCAGCGCCAGCGTAACTTTGCTTCTTCCATTCCAGTGTACTCTCTTGGTGTCCCCCCTTTTTCTGAGTTCGATGTCACTCGGGAGAATTGGCCGACGAGAGCCAAGTGAAAAAAAAAGAAAGCGCTGAAAGAAAGAAAAGGGGAAAGAAACCAGATAAAAAGAACAGCACCGACCAATTGTCAGTCTCTTATCCGTCTATGGAATTTCCTTGGCTACAACGCGCATAAATAAAAAGTTTTCATGTTTCCCATTATAGTTGCAGAATTATAATGCTATAATGCTGTGGCGCCGTCTGCTACGGGAAAATCTGTTTCGGACATCTCGAACGTAATAGATTTCCTGAATAATTACCCTCTTAAATAACTTGGGATACTACGAATTTCTGACTGTGGAAGACACCGAGCTACACCCCATAAAATACGCTTCCGGCAAAAAATCGGTGTCGCCCCCTTTTTACCCCCTCCAACCTAGCTATTTCCTGTCTCTCCCGCTTAGTCTCCTCTTCTTCCTCTCACCTAGATCTAAACTCACTCCACTACTTCTAGACTCGATAAAATATGGCTCGCGCGACTTAACCCAATTTTTTCGCCACCCTCTATCTACGGAATTTATCGGGCAGATAAAGTTCATGGAACACCACTAAACGGAGCTTGGTCCTGATCGTTGGCTGTTCTTATCTCGCTTTCTCTCTTTCGTTCTTCGTCGACGTCTTCACGATTCCTGCCGCAAGGTATCTCTGTCTAATATCTAGTCGATACGAAGTTTAGGGCTTAAATCTGCGTGGGAGTACTGCAGTCAGTTTGGTCTGACGAGGTAAAGTTTGACGAGACAAATGAGTGTGTAGGATAAGGGATACGTGGGAACTAAACGGAAGATTTGGAGCAATTAGTTAGCAAAAAAGGAAGTGTGCGATTTACGAACTGTTAAGGAGATAATGCATTTTCATGCGGCAATAGACTTGAGAATTTCGAAGGGGAGCATAGTAACTTTTTCTCGTTATCTCTTTATACAATGAGAAGATAAAGGTGAGGCTGAGAATGAAGACCGAGTCATATTGCAGAGAAACAAGGACAGTTTCTATATATTATATTCACAGAACTTTATCCCCTTCGAAATTTGGAAACTCTGAAAGTTATGGCGCTACATTGTTATCGTGACTTCGGGAATGGCAGTTCGAAACAGGCTGCTAAAAACACTATTTCCTATAACTGGTGATACAAACGGTAAGGTATAATAATTTTACGTGGAAAAAATAAAATGAAAATGTAAAATAAATTTTTTTTGCGAGACTTCATTCTTGTGAAAGATGACTTTAAATATTCGCCGGCTACGCATGCACTTAAATATATTTCGATTTAATAGGTCTTGCTATAGATTATTTTTTCTGCTAGTGTTTCTATTGTATTCGGTATTTGCCTTTATATTACCGTACGTAGAAATTTGTTAAAGAACGCCCTAATATGAAGAGAGCAGTAGTAGGGTGAAGTAGGTATGTTTCCTTAACGTAGCCTTGATAAGACCCTGATTTGATTTACTGATGAGAATATTTGGTCGGGACCTTACTGAGATTGCATTAGAGTAAGGATTTATATACGGAGAAAAAATTAATAGCGATATGTATCAACAGATAGAACGTCAAAATAACATGCTAAGAAAAGTCTCACTTTGTATGCACCATAAATGTGAGCTTCAGGATTTCCTACTTTTTTTTGTAGAAGCTGGAAAAGCTTCAGGTGTTAAGTTGCAAAGAGCAACGATACGAGGCGCGGATAGAAAATCGCAGCAGCTTGTGCACGATAACACGATACGTCGTCACCTTGTACGTGCTGTAGAACAAGTGTGATAAAAAAGTTGAGTTCTAGACTCGCAAGTCCAATCCTCTTTCGTAATACTCGAGAAATGAAAGGAAAAGAAACGAATCACCAAAAGAAGTTCTTTTAACGAGAACATGCCACGCACGTCGCAAGCGGATTACATTATAAATAACGAGAAGTGATTTTTTTACATCATGATCAAAACACTGACGTTAATACGTGCGAAAAGCTTAGCACACCTGATTTATGACTTAACGCGTGCGGAAGTTTGACAGTTCAAATATTGAATAGCTTCGCTCAATTAAAATTGAACCTAAACTATTAATCTGTGTATCTAACTCGCACGGAAACTACTGGTGTCTATATATGAAAAATGTTTGGCTTCACTTTTATACTGTATTGCAATACGAATTTGTACGTGTGAAAACATCAGAGGGGAATTTGCTTTCGATAAAAATAGCGGCTAACGATATTCCCTTTGCTTTGATCCTGTACAATATTGGAAAGATGAAGGCCCATTGTGGGGTATTCTTCGTTAGGATAAGCTTAACGTATCGTCTTCGGCTACCCCCAAAAGTATTTTTCTTACGAAAATATCTTCAGGACAAAGCATCCAACACTATCGTGCTTTCGATTGCTTGTCGATCCACTTTTACTCAATTTCTTTACGCACCTACGCGAGAGAATATATCAGACAGTGGGAAGGTGTGAGTGAATACAAGAAATTTCACACCATGACGATTTTCACAGGGTGGTTAGCTAGCAGTATTTCTTACTGGAATATCCTCCACTTCTTGCCTGACTTCGCTTGATTTATTTCACGAGGGATACGCCTTGCAAAGTATAAATTACGAAAATGTACTACGGCGACGAGGTTTTCCTATTTAAATGGAGCCACTTTCCCCGGGTAGGCATCTGAGGTAGTGACCTATCTACATTGCTTACCTCTTCTGGCTTATTTGTCCACGACTGGCTGTTATTTATTTTTCGTTAGTTGGTATCTAGCCAAGGAGAGCTCTGAAGTTAATGGAAATAGCAGAACGCAGCTAGAAGTTACCTTAAAATTGTGTTAGTCTAAAATCGAGCTGCTGCCCTTTAGTCAGGGAGGTAAAACTCTAATGGAAACTCCAGCTATGTTCCTGTAAATTTCCTTTAGTGCGAGCGATACGTCGTAAATCCGACTGCGCAATGCGGTGTGAAGGTGAAGTGATAAATTTTTAACTTCTCTTAAACAGCACTTTTAATTGATTTCTTTTACTGAAAGGAAATAAAATCTTACATAAAGGGATAGGCTGAACTGTTCATGACTTACTGGTAAAAGTTCTATCTAATCATTAATGGACGTCTAATACTATTATTGATACAAATTTGTCTGTGTAAATGAAACTGTTGCACCAGAATTTTTGATAGTATTCAGTATTCAGTTTTAGTTTTAGTTTTAGTATTGAGTTTTAGTATTCAGTTACATGCCAAAAAAAAATATCAAGCCCGTTTACCAGTTATTTGAGAGAATAATTAAATGCTGCGCAGCAGCAAAACTACCTTGATAAGTCAAATCAATAGCTTTCGACCCACTTTGGGAAAAGAGATAAATGAAAAGGATTTGAATTGTTTTAAATTCCACAGTCTAATACTTTTCTGTAATTGGCTCGATTCCATAAACGATTCGAAGTTTTTTCAAAAGTTTAATTACATGAGAAACGCTTTGAATGTACCATTAAAAGCACGTGGGATTCTTAAACTTGTTACTAAAATTACTTTCAAAAATATCGAAGTCAGAAGAAATATAATAAAATTAAATACGATGAGAATGAAAAATTTAAATATGTGTATATTTTTGGTAATGAAAAAAGGGGGTTATAGGTGGTATTTAGCTTTTCTGGACCTAAAAGGAGCTAGAAATTTGATATGTCAGAGAGTTTAATTTTCACTGGTTTAATGAAAAAGTTCATTCAGTGAATGTTGTTAAGCAAACCAAATATAACGTTCTTTTCATGGAGGTGCAAAAATGAGTATAAGGATAGTCATATGTACTACATACATATAGGTATGTGAATGTAGCTTGTGTCACCAGAGGTTTTAATTACTGTTGCACAGTTTTGCGGGTGAGTTTTTATCAAGTTGAAATTTTCCCTTATTCAGAAAAGAATGCAAATCGCTCAGTGCAATGTGTCGCATCCAATTTCAATCAACAGGTTCGCTCGAATATCAACGTGTGCATATACACAAATTTGTACAGTCTCAATGTTATCTTTCGACCACCGTGTATAATAATTCGAGTAGATGTTAGCACTACATGTGCGCTAATGGTTTATTTATTTTCCAGTATCCTTCAGAAATCTGATATCGTGTTGGCTTGAGGTTAAATTTTCAAAATATTAATGGACAGCCATCGGATTTGCATATTCAGCAAGGCGTCCACTCAGTGGCCTAGCCTAAAATCCAGTTTGCTAGAAATTCGTGAGATCCCTTCGTTATGAGAACTATTTGCGTTGCCAACGACTGAAATCGAGTTTGGCTGAAAGGATCTGCTGCTCCCGTAGGACCATGTACTAGATTCTCATTCTGGAACTATGATGCTATAAAAGTTCGAAGGTGTTCAGCTAGGCGAGCCAGTTCCGGTTCATTCGACGAGAAAATAGTAAATCACGAAGATTTTATGGCTGACTTCTTTTCAGAACATTTTACGAGATTCTTTCTCAAAAAAGTATCTTCTGCTGTCTTGCATGATCACCTCTGAAGGAAGTCCACTTCTTACTTAATTTTTTATCCCTTGGAAAAAGTACCAGAACGAGTCCTTAGATCACTCGTTATATCATACACTTCAACTGCTTCAGCTACTTCAGCCTCTTCGGAATTGGTACTTCGTACTAGCACCAAACCAATCTATCATTCCAGTCTGACGCTGAGATTTTCTTCCTTAAGAACAGTAACGGGTCTTGTCTTCGCGTCTCAGCTGCATCTAGTCGACGTCTTGAAGGATTACTTCTGACTTTCTCATGTCTTTTTTTTTTAACTTTAATCCTTCTACAGCATAGCCGTTCAGCTCTCCATCAGTTGTGCAAATATTTATCATGCCAGTATTATCAATGAGATAGAACATCGAAGATATGACGAGCGGACGTACAGGGTGCAAACAAGATTCTTTTTTTTTATTTGTGAGAAAGACGAATATCTCGCGAGCGAACAGACATTGGTTACATGATAGAACGAAGTTTCGCTCAATTCAACTGACGTGTCAAAATACGAAATCAGTAAAGCATTGTAGGTAGCATATGAGAAATTGTATGGACGAACATGGGAGCCATATAGTTTAGTAGTTCAGACGTTTCTTTTCGCCATATTTTTCATACTATTCGATGTGTGGAAATGTGAGCCGTTACTATTTACAAAAGGGAATTAGCATATCCCGCATATTTTGACGAACACCGTCCACCGGTTCAATTAACCATGGCAAGTGTCGAGGGGTGAACAGAAGTGATACCGGATGGGGCATATAAATCTTGCGCATTATTCCTGCAAAATTGTAAATTATGCGTAAACAAAAAAATTGCTGATTCTAATGGCAAAGAAATACTTTACGCAGCTGGAGAAAGGTTAGTACTACCCCCGACTGTGTAATTTCTCTCCTGGGTTTTATCTTAATTTTCTCTATGTTTCTTCCATTCCCTATTCTTTTTTTGTCACTCTTTTTTGCGAAATTTGCGCAATTTATTTCATTCCACGTTTTTCGAAAGGACTACGCGTCGACGATGAACTCGAACGCTTAATTATGCATGCACTGGTCTCAACGGAATAAATCGAAAATGCTCGACGTATAAAATTTCCGGCTATTCGTTGGGACTGTCTGTTTCAGATAATATTTATTAAAAATCACGTAAAAATCTCTCTTGGAATTCGAATTTTTTCAGCTCCTGGATATACTATGTATAACCCGACGTGACACCAGTATGTAATTAACGAGAATTCACACTCACAAAGCCGTCTGCACGGTGATTGAGAAATCATTGCTTAAATTCTACCTTTAATTATTTATAACAATTAGTACATCATATATTATATATAGTTATATTATATAACGCATAAGTGTACTGGTTGGTACTCTTTGTCAAACGAGAAGAGTATTCTGTACGTATTCATTTGACGTATAAAGAAGATTCTTTCATTCGTATTAATAAACCACTGAACACTCTCGCACGTGTTTCCTAAAATTTCAACATGTACCGGAAGTCGCAAAAAACTTGTGTAGAGCAGCATACAAATTGTTCAAAGTCCAACTCGTTCCATCATCTGATGTTAACCTTCTGAAAAATGAGCACGTGCTTACGTAAAGCTTAGACCATTAAATATACCAAGAAAAAACAGATCTTTTTTCCACGTTGTAGTGTGACTTTGAAAGGAAATATAAAAGCGTGCGTTACTAATTTAATGCATAACTTATTGTTAGTGATTTGCTAGAGAATTCAAAGATAAGTAATTATCCAAAATTAATAAGAATATATGAGTATCGTAATGTTACGATAAAAGTATATTACATTTTTTCTACAGCATTTTTATTAATTCTACTGCATAGATGCAAAATTATATTCTCAAATAATAAGCCTAAATTCTTTATGATTAATATTCCCCGTGCCCCGTTTGAAATGTATGATACATTTGAGGACAAAAATATAACTGTATTTTTCGACTGAATAATTTTGTTTGGATTTAATTGAATTATTTCTTCTCCGACTTTTCTCTATTTATATTTGCAATGAGATAGGTAATTTTTCAAAATTGAAAATGTCAATGCGTATTTTTATTTCAAGAATGAAATATGAGAATAAAGAAGAAAAACGACACCCTCTGTTGGTTTTGACAGGTCACGTAATATATCATTCTCGCCAGACATTTTTCTGATAATGAAAATTCCTTATGAAATCCGTATACAGTGTATTTAACTTTATTGTTATATAATTTGTAACGAATAAAGCATAATAAAATACAGGAAGATTTTTTTCTATTATTAGAATATAACCTATTTTTGAAATTCTCCATATAAATTTAATCTGTTTACCTATTTTCAAGCAAAACTCCATGGAACAGGCGTGAATCTTATGAAATTGGCTTTACAAGAAATAAATGTGGATCTGCGTACGTCAATACTCGTATGAACATCTTCAAACGGATTACTTAAGCAAGTAGATTGACATTTATGAGGAAGATAAGATTTGCCAATTTAGTAACATTTGCACACGTTCAACACATCCGGTTTCAAATTAACGCAGGCGAATGAAATTAATTTATTTTAAAACGATCAATATATAAGATGCGATCTTTTAATTCATACGGTACGATTTTGTTTTTAAGGCAACTTTGATTGTTCCATATTTCGTAAATTGCTAGGTACATGCGCGAATTTATTAAATTTTGATTTCACAATATTTTCTATTTGTTCAGACTCTCTGCAACTTTTAAAGAGAACTCGAGTCGTACACAATACAGTATAAACTATGTAAAATACGAGATACGTTAAAACGTCCGTTATACATGAAAAACTTATGCCCTATCATTTCTATAATGTAAAGAGCACATTTCATGTTTATAGCGAATATTTTAATATATATGACATACACCGTCCTCGCATGATATACTTCAAGAAAGCAAGCTCTTATAACTATCGTAGGTAAAAATTACCTTGTATTTCATTATTTTAATGAAATTCAATTTCAATTTTACGAGATAATAAATTTGCTTTTGTCGAAATAGCAATCAAAATTCAGTACAAAAAATACGATATTTCCCTGCTACACATCACCAAAAAGAATATTACTCACATAAGCGATATTACAGTTCATATACAATGTACATACAGAGTTATTCAGATATATTGCACCACCTAAGATGATTCTGCCATAAAAATCAAATAGGCAAGCTGACTTCAGTTGGTACAATACTAAATAACGTTATATAACATGTACAGACAATTTTTCTGTGTGCAATAAACAAAATAACGTTAAGCTTCTTACGGTATTAATCACGGCGAAATACCTAATACATGGCATTTTATTACATAGTGACACAATTCACTTTGCATTCCGAAGAGTGCAAGGAATTAAAATTTTAATACGTTGACTTATAACAATCCGCTATGGCTAATTCTATAATGGAAACTACGAATGGCACGTCATTGAAATATTCAAAAATGTACACTTCTCGTGATTATCTCGTCACTGCCACTGAGTTTCGAATTTATCCGGTTAGATATCATCAACTTGAGGAACACATCAATCCTTACAATTGCGTGTACAATTTTTTAGATGCGAACGACAATTTGATTAGCTAAATCAAAAAAATTTTTTTCATAGATCATTGGAATAATTAATGTAATCTTGAGGTGGAGCTTTAAATGCTATTCTGTATATGTATATGGGTATGTATAATATATGTATGAGTACAGGTAGCTCTCCAAAGAGGTGAGCCGTAAATGTGGATAAGCAGCGACGAAAGGAAAAGAAAAAAAAAGATGGTGATTGCGGTTCGCAAGCCCTAAAAATATATTTCAACGTTTTCATAAAATGCAAATTCGTATA
>JARPRH010000126.1:255363-265893 GCA_031763665.1 Calameuta haemorrhoidalis | reverse complement strand
AAAAAAAAAGATGGTGATTGCGGTTCGCAAGCCCTAAAAATATATTTCAACGTTTTCATAAAATGCAAATTCGTATACAAATGTAACAGTCGGAGGTGCCTGGCGAGTTGCCGGGACACACCCAAGGGACCAAGCAACACTGAAATTAAGTTAGAAAAATTTGCAATTGTTAAACTTTTTTCTTTCGTTGGGTTTTAAAGCTTAAAGCTTCGCGAAATCCGATAACATTCGCGTTCATCGCTGGATGCAGTATCGCTAATAAAATACGCTTTGTTGAGTGCGCTGCTCGTTAAATTCCAACTACGGTTCACAAAATTAGGTTCATTAATATATTCATGATTACGATTATTAGCATCAATATCGACTTTTGTTTTGAATATTGAAAACAATAGACAGATATTGGCAGAACATGTTTTTCGCTCTTATCCGATACATCTTCGTTTCTCAATGGAAACGCGAGTTCATCGAATCTATAAATTTTCTTTATCAATCTTGCTACAAGATCACGACGCCTTTCTCGTTCCCCGTAGAAAACTTTAGTCAATAACTTTCCAGGGGATTTTCTCTCTCGTAAATCAAAGAAAATCGTATAGCGCGACGACACTTGCTTCTGCTCCAGGTTCCCGACTGTTCCCGAGTGTTCCCGACTATTCCCGATTCCGTGCTACAGAGAGGATAGATATTTTTTCACAACCCTCTTACTTATCCGTTAAGTAAACCAATAGGTTACATTGGGTTTACGAAATATTTGTAAAATCCGATTTTTTCTCCATTTCTATAAATCTTAACTAACCTGTATTATTTATCGTAGTTGAAAGCCTAGTCTTCATATTTGATTAATTATATGCGAATAAGTTTATATATTTAAAAATAACTTAATATTAGAATGACCTTAATACTTCACATAAATAAACCAATACACATCTCTTATATGCACTTGTAATAATACATGTGCCTAATGATGCTCAATATAATACAATTTATTGAATAAGAGTCGTTTAGTGACGCAAATCTTCGAAATCGTTAAATCGAAAGATTGAGAAAAAAAATAAAATCACAGGGATGAGTCAGTGAACTGTTTAAGAAGTAATCTTATGGGAAATCGCGTGGTATAAAGTCGTAAACTTTTCGAATGCAGAGATTGCAACGATTGCAAGGATCTCGTCGATGCCGATGCTCAGGCTAATAAAACTTCTTGTTCGAAATGGCTTATGGTCTCGCTATCCAACATCCGTAGTATATCCCGTGCAACGGAAATCGAACATAACTATATCGTGGGGATCGATAACGTTGGTGCTTGCTATCAATACACCGGCTGGATGTATTCCCTTGATATTCCTCGAACAATTACGAGACGCTTTAACGTCTAACAGATTTGGCAATTTAGTAACTTTATTATTTGAGGAGAAACTGCTTAAACATTTCATACTAATTGGAGGGTTGTTGTACTGATATTAAATAATTATATTTGATTATATAATTTTAGAATAATATGAGAATGAAATTGTGAAATCATAATTTGTGGGTTAAAATAAATCACCAATTCAAGTTTCAACTTTTTTTATACGAATCCTTATCAGTTCATAAATTTTCGGTTGATACGATATTTTTGAATAGATAAAATGAATCGATCCAATTATACCATAATATATTAAACCTATAGGCTAATTAGATATACTTAATATACAGCGATAGTAATTTCTGATTAAGCTTTAATTACGTGCCATAGCATTTCAGCAAATAATACAAATTCCCTCAGATACACGTATATTCACGTGCGCCAACCCACACAACTATGTACTTGTCAATTGACACGAATGAAGGTTAAATGACGATTAGTATGCTCGTAGAATCGAACATCGTTATAACCAGCTCCGAAGCGAACATCACTTCATGTTATGTTTCTGTTATCACTTTGATCCAAACTCCTGTACCACGCGGTTTCTTCACCTCTGGAAGTTCGAAGACATTGAAAGTTCACAGGCACAAAACTTCCAGGAAAATTAAAAGTTCGACGATCCCGAGTCGATCGAGCGTGATTCTGGCAAGTTTAGAGTCGCGCCTCGAGTTTTCATTCGATAGATGCTTAAAGCCCGTAAGTGCTCCGGTCGACGGTGTTTTGCGACGAGTAAAAGTCGGCCGAAGGGTAAAACTTAGCTTAATATTTTATTCATAGGCAAACTTATGTCATAAAAGCGATCCCTCCGTTCGTGCTTCTTTCGCATCTTTCTCATAGTGCTGCCAACGCTACGGCTTCGCGCTATCTCATTCCACGTATCACCCTGTTATCTTTCTTTGCCGCTCGCAAGTCGTTCCGCCATTTCCATTTCCACTCGAAATTTCTTTTTTTGTACTCTTGTAGAAATTTCATTATTACCCTTACGCCTAGAAGTCGGTAACGCAGTCAAAAAGTTTAGAAAGATTTTTCAAGCAATAAAGTAGAACGTCCAACTCGATATCCAAATCGCAATTGATTTTATCTCTCTTGCGTGGGTTATAAAGCTACGTAATTGGCGGCTTTGCACTGTATTTATTTATTCCTCTTCTTTTTAAACCTTCGCCTTATTATCAGCTTAAGAAAACATAGCGAGTACAAAATCCCAAAACGAAGAAATCCATGACTCGGAAATTCCTTATTGCCCGAGAAAAAGTCTTGGGCTGCAAGATTAATAAGTAGACACGAAGAATCCTCTTAATTCCAGCAACCTTCACAACGCAGTAGGTGAGAAATGATCCATTCTCACCGAAAGCTAATAATCTTATCGCTCGAGAAAATATCTGGGGTGCGTGGATGATGCGATGGATTCGCAATACTTGGTCGTTTGTTTCGATATAACGTTTTGGCAGCAAAAATGAGTCTTTTGATGATAAATGGATAAATTTAAGCCAATGCTCCAGTTACACAGCTATGTGGTAGCGGTGGCAATGGATGATATCGGTAGGCTCTTACATGTTGAGAGGAGTGGAAACGAGAGGGTAGTCAGTGTGGAGCTCGGAGGCAGCTACGCGAAGGCAGCTGCGTGTGACGGTTGATTGATCGAGAATGTGTCAACTTCACTCTATAGTACAACACATTAACGCCTACGATTCGCGAGACCCGACACAACCGAATTATACTCAGAGAAAAAGACAATGAGAAGCTCCCTCGAGTCCCGAGTCTACACGAGTATTGATATTGGATATTTCGTTCGATCGATACACAATAATTGTTCGTATATTTACCCGTCATAACGACACTTTCGTTATTTACTTCTCCTGCCACGGTTAACCCTTGGAAATAAAAAGGACTCTGATGTCACTTTTCTGCATTCAAAATAGTCGTAGGTAATTACTGTAATTAGATACGTATCCAACATGATGAAGCGATTGTGGAAGTTCTACCAAGCTCGAGGATCGTAGTTTAAATTGTATCAGTAGCTTCGTATATCACACAAAGATTTAAATACAATTTATCATTCTCAGTACGCCAAACAGTTTGTGCAAATTGCACCAAGTTTGGATTGCGGTTATGTTCTCTATGCTAGTCGTGTCGCTATGTAAATTGTGTAGTTTGCGCTAGTGTATCGTCGAAGATACAACAACGCTGTGCATAGCACGTTAAATCACCCGTACGAGCATTTAAACCAAAGCACCCACGTAATGGTTGACGAGTAGAGTCGAATGTAAAAAGAAATGTAGAAACTTCATTGACAAATGTGACGAGTTGTTCAGGCAGGAACCGTGATAATTATTTACGAGCTCGGTCAGCTTCGTAAATCTTCCATCATTCGCCACTTAAGGATAAACAATCAAGGTACAAAGTTTCCTCGTATAGCTAGCACGTAATTTTGAGGCTTTCGGATTCGACACGGTTTATAACCTCAAATCGATTTAGTGTCGACCAAAAGTCTCATGGCGACATCCTACCTTCTTGACATCCTATAATCTTGCACCACCCTGTCCGTTTCCTCTTACGTCACTCCCCTTACCTTATGCTAACAATTGGGACTCGGTAATCGCATCTTCCATCTGATGTTCTCATAAGTTTAACGCTTCGTAGCAGTATCCGTTAATCTGTGGGAAGATAAACTGAAGCACGGTCGATCTTCTTATTAGTCT
Source organism: Calameuta haemorrhoidalis (assembly GCA_031763665.1). Classification (NCBI taxonomy): domain Eukaryota; kingdom Metazoa; phylum Arthropoda; class Insecta; order Hymenoptera; family Cephidae; genus Calameuta; species Calameuta haemorrhoidalis. The sequence goes on along the minus strand of JARPRH010000126.1, from coordinate 261,795 downwards.
GGGGTAGGTAGGGGGCCTGGAAGAGGACGAGCATTAAAATAGCTGAGTGAGAAAATATTGTCATTTCGCGACCAGGGATATAGATGAAAGAGGGAGCTAACACGCGTTAGAGTAAATTTCTCCTGTAGTTTAATATTGCAATGTATTCGGTCTGCCTCTCGTAAATTTCCGTTAGTTTAATGGGAGTTGCGTGTTCGTTATGACAAAACAGGGAGTTTGACGAGTCCTAGAAGTGCGCCAAGGTCCGGGATAAAGGTTCAGGACTTTGGGAGAGCCCTCTGGGGGATAGAAAAGGATGCATAGTTGAAAGGGGCGCTTGTCTTTGGTGCGAGGGTTAAGGCTGCTGTTCGAGGGGCGGGAAAGGAACGAACCGATCGATTAGATGGTGGCAGCAGTGGTCGTAATATCAGGGGTGGAAAACAGGCGGGGAACTACTTTTAGAGAATTAGCTAATTATGATTTGTTCCTTAGCTATTGTTTACCTAGTGTTAGGAAAATTAATTCAAATTGCAGTTTTTCAGCTATAAAAAAAGACAGATGGATATTGTTGTCCATTTCACAGCAAGTTCTGATATATCAACTAGTGTTCATTTGTAAATCTATTAATTATCTGCTAATATGTACATATATATATTTAATAACCGCTGTGTAACTAATCGTATAAAATATCTATCCCCTCGATTTAATTAAACAAAGTCAATTTCAATTTCGTCCTTCCCGTTACTGCTAATGGAAACTTTATGCACGTATGATTGTCCATATATTTTAATCCGGATGACGGCAAACTCAAAATAAATTACAAGTCAGTCGAATAATGGTGTATCAGCATATGCAAATGGAGTGGAACTTTCAACTGTCCATATCTTTAGAAATTATTAGTCGGGTTCTTGCGTTACGATTAATTTCTGCTTCCAGTGTATCGAATTGGGGTTGCAATATAATTTATATTAAATTACCACTGGCTACTATTGAATTAGGTAGGAATTTGCGTGAATCTAGGATTTTCTCACGTCGGAATGATATCGATGTGTGACAACTTTAAGGAGATTTATGGACATGATCGAAATGATGATACAATGCTGAATTTTTTTACAGAACATTTATCAGTATCAAGTTTCATGCACAATTTTTAATGTTCTATCTAGATGAATTTCGATTGAGTGAAAGTCAATGTTATACTCTTACACAGGTGGTATTATGTGTAAATTAATAGCTAAAAATATAATATTTCGAAAAGACAAGTATTCAAATACTATTTTGTATATTTAGGATGTTTGAGTAAAATGAAGGACCACTACAGTTTATAAGTCCTACAGAAAAGAACGTGGTTTGGGGAAAGCTCGATACGCTGGTGAAAGTCACCTCCCAGCTTCCTTCGTCGGAGAGGGCGATGGATCTCTTTAAAGAATTAATGCGATGCTACTTCGGCTTTTATAACTTTCTTCTTATGGATATCCTCATTCCTTGCTGAAATCTTTTCTGACATTATTATACTTGCCAATACAAGACATTCTTTTCGTCCTTGGCCTTTTGTCCACATATATTTTCTCTTGCTATATTTTCCACCAGCTAGAGCTACATTACATATAATGAGTCGATAACTCACGAGCTGAAGGAAGGCAAACGTTAGGTATTCAAAAAGTTATTCCAATCTGCGTAACTATTAAAACGTTAAACAGTGAACTTAATAAAATAAATTTTCGAACTTAAGATTTCGAATATTTTGGAAGGGTAAGAATTAAAAAAATTGGTCATCTCGAGAAACTAATAAAAAAAAATACGATTATAACTATCGGGACATAACGAACAATGATGAATCAAATGAGAACCCTTGCAGTGAAACTCCTGTCCCTGGAGTGAAACTCCTTTCTTACCTACGTTACGGTATTTTAATACGCGCCATTTCAATTCTTCTCACCAGCTCTAGCGTATTCGTCTCCACCCCATTGTCTTCTCGGATAAGTATTTTCGGAGTTAGTCAAGTCTCAGGAATTACCTATCTAAAGGAACTCGAAAAGTAAGATATCGTAAAAGGACGGAGCACATTACGCTCGGTCGTACTCGGCAACTCGCTAAAAGCAATTCCTTCGATCTCTGACCTGTCCATTGTCCTGCGGGGTAGGTAAGTGCATTTGGAGTTGCTCGAGAATTAGATACCCACCTACTAGCTACCTAGGAGAAATGAAAGCCCGCAAGGGAGAACCTATTTCTCTGACCTGGGACTCTTTAACTACACAATTCCATCAAAGTCTACTGCCGTGCATTGTCCTCGTGGATAAATGCGTTTGAAGTTTCTAAAAAAAAAAAGGATTAATGACCACCCAAAATAATTATAAAAATTGGTAACACCTCTCAAATTTGGAATTTCTGCGAATTTTTTGAATCTGCTAAGACGAAAAACGTCAATACGTGATTAATTATAATTTAGTACACATGTTCTAAATCCCTTAACCAATCTCCTACGTGAATGTGTCACTTAAAATTCCCCTATTGTCACTACCCTTATCCGCGTAAATGGCTCAACTTATTTAATACCTTATACCAGAATTATAAGACTCCTGGTGTCTTCCAGGGATTTAGTAATTCGACGAAGAAATATTGATATACTTACAGCCATATATAATATTCTGTCTAATGGATCTTCGGCCTTTCAATATCAGCTTTTCAGAATATCGTTAACCTCCTTGGGGTGACAACCTAGGTAAACGGTTCCTCTTCATCCCGAACATCCAGAACTAGGGATCCTTAATGGTTGCAATTTAATTATTTCGAGACGATTCGATGCGGGCGTATCAAACGGTATTCTTGCTATTCCGGCTGTCTTACTTTCAGGACTTTGATTGATCTGTGTTCATCAGATTTTCGGCCCGCCACGTTTGTTCTGGCGATTGAGATAATCTTCAGTCCTTATCGCACACCCTTCCCAGCTCCAAGAAAGAAGAATCACCTAAATCACACTCGATGACTGCTTCAGCTAGGGATATAACATTAACAAGAAATTCCATTCCAGATTCATTATGATTGATTTTTTTGCTATATATTTTATTCGTTATCTTTTCTGCTGGTGCAATATGATTGAACCAAATGTGCAGCCAGGATGCAAATGAATATTACGGTAGTCCAGTACACTGTCATATTTGATTTCAGGAAAATCAGTTTCCGCGGTAATATACACACTCGGGCCACACGTAATACCACATAAAAAAAAACCAGTATTCATTCCAGTAGGGCAGTCCGTGAATTAGATGTAATAAAAAAATAAAATGTTTATAGCTCATTTTATGGAACTTTAGCGAATATGATCCACTTGCGCACAGAGCCTACCATTTCATTGGGTAGTGAAAACATCAGTCCGTAATATAAAAGAACGTCAAGCAGAAACATCAAACCCTCTTGAAATCCCTTACGATAAATCTGGATGCTCTTTACTTCCTATCAGACATCTCTGTGACCATGAGATTTCGAATCACTGCAGAGACATGAACTGGGCTACAATTGATTGAGGAATGAGAAGACATAGAAGCAGAAATACCAATCCAATTCTTATCCAATTCTATGATACACGTTTTATATATCCCTATTGGCAATATACATAAGACGAAATTATCGAACTCTCGTTACCTCCTACCCGATCAATTTATTGACAATGATCAATGAATATAAATATTTTTCTGCTAATATGTCCTTTATTTTAGACAAATATTAATGCGTGTCCTATAAATCAATTCCTTATTCCTTAAAACCAGTGTTCTCTCATATTTCTAAAAGATTTAATTTCTGTAAGAATTCCGACTAGTATGGCTACTGCTTCTAACTTGAAAAGGCTACCATGATTTGTTAGCGTTACTATAACGTAACTGTCATTCACGATCATTATTTCCGATATTGATAATACGAATTAACAATGTGCTCTCTGATGGCAAGCTGTGTGCTGGAGTAATAGCTGCCCTAAAGTCACGAATAATCGACGACCAAGCACTACTAAACAATCAAACAGAACCAAATTACAACTTCAGAGCAGCCGTGACAGGACTGCAGCATTGCAATGGTAATACGTCGTACAGTAGAATGCAGGATGATACGTACATTACATATCTATACACAGAAGCTCTGGACTTTCCCGAAACACAAGAAGGAACAAAAGTGCACCGTGCAAAAATTATTTAAGTCTATAACATATCAATTAAGCCAAGCAAATTTTTTATTCGAATATGTATCATAAAATATTTTCCATACAATTAAATAATCCTTCGTTACATTTGCTTGGAGTAAGTAATTTCAAAAATGTTTTAAGAATGCAAATTATATTTCAAAATTGTATTATAGAAGCTATGAAAAATTTTTTGGAAGAAGGTCGAAGTCCCAAACCCTGGTCTTTCGCTTTCCAAGTGAATGCTCTAATCCCAAAGTTACCCACAAGAACCGCCCCTGGAACATCATTCTCCTGCTGAGCCCCATAGGAGGATTATGATTGGCAAGTGGGACAGGGGTGGGGGCGGAAATATGATTCCCACACTCGTCCATCCTTACCTTCATATGTCATCATTCATCGTTTCGTCCTTTCGTCTTTAAACCCAAGACAACGTCGTTCAGCTTCCTGTGGTAGGAAATTCTCCCTACCCATTTCTGACACCAATTTTAGAATCCATGGGAAATTTTTTGGACGGGGCCGGAAATCGAACCCAGGTCTTTCCCTTCACGAGCGAATACTCTAACGACTAAGCTATCCAAGATTGGCTTTGAATGGTTTTTATTTTTTATATCTATTGAAGTTACATTATTTTTATACATAATTCTTAGCATTACTGATTCAAAGATCATACGTGCTTCCATACGTTGACTTTCGAAACTTTTATTGGTAAATGTAGCTGGTCCATGAGTTCGATGTGATTTTTTGACAGATTGAAAACTATGAAATCTCTAGCTCCTACATGTGCTTTCATGATGCTTACACTAGTAATTACTTCAAAAAGATTGCAACAGTTCTGAAAGAAATGTATCTACAATATTTATTTCAAGCATTTCTTTTTTCAGTGTAGTAACATTATTCTTCTATAGAAGTCGCTGCAAGAGGACGGAAGTCACTATAATTTCTATACCTATTGGCCACTGTGTATCAAGGTTATAACATAGTTCATGTATATAACCACATACGCATCTATGTATGTGCATTAAGATTATATGCTACACTAGTATATCATATAGGTATACATATAAGATGCATGTGTGTATGCAGTTTGATAGGATGTGGACAGGTGACCTCATGTAATTGGTAGTGTATCAAAGTGTAGGGATTGTCGCAAGTGCATAGTCCACATTGAGATCGATGAGTAGTATCGAGGTTTATGAGTTGTACCATATCCTATGAACATCAAGTCCCTATGCGTTGAAAACTGGTCGCGAAACTTCAGCAAAAAGCTCCGACAACTGAAAGCTTGAATAGGTGCTAACTAGAGAACCGGTTTACCGTGCGTATTAATATTGCAATTAAGACCAGTGTATCGAGTACGGTAAATTAGGCAGCACTGATAGAATTACGACTCGTGGGAAAAGCTCGAAAACTTCTAATCAGCGGAGCTTTACAAGATTTGGAAGGACATCATCCATTGGTTGACGTTCATCAGATTTTGCGCTCTACATATACACGCTTTATTATGTTTCACAAACAGGAACACCGTCCGAGAGATATTTTATACTTGGTAAAATAATTTTAGGCAGTAAATTTATTCATTATTTTTATGGAGAGACAAATAACAATTTTTTTACGTAATCGGCTGACGAGATAGATATATCATAAAGTGTCGGCCGAATTACAGATTTTTGATATTTTATAGATTATAGGCACTACCTTTGTATACTGGATATACAATTCTGTTACAAGCTTTTTATGTAATCTTCTAGACGCAGGCACGAATTCTCGTAAAACTTTTTTATTCTTGTATTTACCGACGTGCGGCTATAATATCCAGACTGTTTAACTTGGTTTGAGATTATTTGGTACATATACATATACAATACGAAGAATAGAAACAATGACTAAGGACGATAGCGACATAATGTCAGTAATTCATTCATTGTACGTCTCTATCGAGTATTTATTTAACTCGTATTCTACACGTAAGAAATGAATGGACATTTTTAGAAGCACGGAGTAAAAAAGTATGTACATTTTTATTTCGTTAGACATTCGTTTGATTAACAAGGAATCCAAGCAGCGTATTGCACAAAACTTTATAGCATAATCTAGCAACTGTATACTTGGAGTTTATATTGTGCATTCCTCTTATCATGCAACCCCGTATCAGACGATATTTTATCCAACGTATATATAGATTTTTAATAAGTTCTACCAGCACGAATTGCCCATGCAGATCACGCGTTATTCGCTAGTTCCGCATTCTAAATTAATGTCCGGAGCGACCGCATAAATTT
>JARPRH010000126.1:221196-243810 GCA_031763665.1 Calameuta haemorrhoidalis | reverse complement strand
GATGGAATAATAATGGACAAAGTTCTTTTAACTTTATTTATTTATTACGTGAATAAACTGTTAATTGCAGTACAATACTCAGCTTGATTGTTGGCAATATTACACTTTTTTTGTATGCCAGTTATTGGGTGGGGTCTTTTCGACCCCTGTCTTTCTTACAGGAACGATTCTCATGCCTGAGTAGAACTTCTATTACTTCGTTGTACGCCGATGTCCTAGCTTCAGTAGGACCTATTGTTAGAAGGCACTAGTGAGGATACTTCATGTCATATATTCTTGAAATTTGAAAATGACATTCAATTAACAAATGGTAATACTACGTGTCTATGCGTATGACATTGACAATTTCTTCTCAAATTGAAAAGAATACTATATCTAGCAAGATATTTCATGTCAATACTCATCATTTGCTACAAAGTGAATGAACAGATTTCTGAAGCCCAAATATCATTTTTCGTTTCATTACCATCGTGTTATGGAAGTTGTAGGTCCGTTATGGAACTTTAGCTTCACGATATATGAACAAACACACAAGAGAGACAAAATAATAGCTCGTTCGACTGTTAGTAGAGTTAATGTTTGCTATTCCATCGAAGTAATAAATCAGTTGAAACAAAGTTATAGATTTTTGTGCGACAATGTATCAAGTCTAGAATTTTTTTTATATCCTATAAAGCTCGAAGCATGTAACTTTTTAGCTCATGTAATTTTGGGTAAAACTATATGGTGATATGATTATGGAGCGTCAAAAATCTATTTTTTTTCAAATTAATATTCCCCAAGCCTCACTATTCTGCTTTAAAATGCTGTTTCGTGTACTAAAATATTCGACGAGTAAATAAAATATTACGGAAGATACAAAAAATACAAAGAACGTGACTTTATTTGACAAGGTACCTACTAAGACATAAGTGACAGCGTATTTATGAAGATTGAATAACGTCGTCAAGAACAAAATATACTCTGAGCAGAATATTCATGGAACACTCGTTCGCACGTTACCTCCAATGAGTTGCTCTCTTTAATATAAAAAATACCGAGAAGTACGGAGTCGGTAGTCGAAAATGTCGAGCATTGTACGACCTGGATTTAGTACAGTACAAAAATAGAGGAAATTTTAACCGATATTGTAGCAGGAAAATTTAATAATGGCTACAAAAGTATCTTGTTATTTTTAGGAGGATTGTACATCGATATCGGCTAACGAACAGTGAAAGGGAACACGGCCAAAGACAACCGCTGCATGCACGACGTCGACAATAGTTTCTAAAATTGAACAAAAGAAAGACAAATTTCCAGGCAAATGGAGGAATAGCAGAAGATCGAGTCTGATCCGGCTATAGAAACATCGTACTAAAAGGATACATCCCGAATGCCTGCCTGAACCAAGTTGCTCAGTTACCAGTCCAGGCAACTTTTAAACCTTGTACATATGTATGTACTAATATAATTGAACTCTAGAATCTTTGTAAAATTAGTATAATATCACGATTAACAAGAATATAATTGGGAATATTCCTATTGTGTTTGTGCCCGGAATACGTATTCCGCGGGCCCGTTTTATCGGCTAAACAAGATGTCCTGGGCGATTGACATAATCTCGCACGAGTTTGGCAGTCGTACAAGCTTTGGGACGGGGCGAAAATCCTGTTCCTGTCTCGGTACGAAATATGGATGTTTGACTTTCAGATAAATCTCCAAATGTTACTTGTAAAATGACAATGAACATTTGGTTTGCGTTTCATTTTTACGTTGTTTAAATACCAACAAAAAATCACGAGTCTTTGATGTCTCCTATAAAATTTCAATGTGGTAGCATAGCAACCACAATAACAAAGATTCGCCTTGTTCAGAATGCGAAATGGGGAAATTTATACTTATTGCCAGACCACATACACGGTCGATTCTTTATTTTTCTGATAAAAAGGAGAATTCGACATGTCCCACCTCGACTGGCTTGTCCGATTGACGCACAGTATCGTTGGTACGAAATGTGATATCCTCGAGCGACCGTTTCTCCCTTTTCCAACCTCTAACATGAAAGATAGATGAGAGGCGTTTTACGATAGCAGTCGTATTTCGGCATTGGTTTATTTTTCTCTTTTTTCTCTGATCACCAACGTCATTGCTGCCGCTACTAGTGTTGCTTCCCGTCTGCTCCGAGACCTCGAGACATTTTTACGAGCTGTCCGTGTTTCCTGACAATTTCGCGTGTTTACCAACTGTAAGATATTCAATATGCTTGGACATACAATGAGAACGAAGTGGATATATTTATATATACAAGTGCTTCTTTGTATTTGCTAAATAGCTTGCTTTTAATAAAGAGAAGTTCAGTTATTAACTTTCTGTCTGTAACTTTTAATATGTTCGGTTCTTCCGTTCGGACATTTATCGCGTGCGAATTTCTGGTAATTCACGTTTCGCTGTGACACAGCAAACAAATGAAAAATTGCAAAAGATTCATCTAATTTCTAAAAGGTATTTTCAAATATTTATTTCGGTGCTGCTCAGAATTAAATTAACGTGTACGTGTAATTATCGTAATCTCCTCACACATAATTTCCTGTGCATAACGAGAAAATCGTAACTACTAAAATTTTCTAGAGGGTAACGATGGTCCTTTGTGTCGGGTTTGATTTTACCTTTTTCAATTCTATTGAGAGCTAGTGCTGTTATATATATTTTTAATGTAGATTCGCATGTCTCAAAAGCCTTTGAAGCTTTCGCGTATGATATCGTTGATAGAGCAATACTTTTACTGGTACGATATAAAAAAAAATTCTCTGACTAAATTTCGGGTATCGATTGAGATATAATGATAATGATTATAACTGAAATTATTCACGCTAAAAGTTCCTCTTATTAAAATTAAATTATGAATAGTTTATTTTATCTCCGTATACGGAAGATCTTTAATCGAGAAATACGTGTATGATTAGTTAAATCACGATGACTTGGGAATTTCATTCTATGTGAATATATCGCGAAAAACACATCACGAAAATGTATTATGAGGTTGGTCATCGGACGTTAATATTTCACGAATCCACCCGTCACACAGATTCTGAACCATTAACTTTAATAGCGTTACCCAATTTGGTAATATTTTATAATACAATATGTAACGATAAACATAATTTAGTCTGATAGAGTGAGTTCCATTAAATGTGCTGCATTGCAAAATCACTTCATCAGAACATTGCAAAATAAATACGTACGAGCTGATTCAATTGTCACTGACTTGGGTTCTAAACTAACATTAAAAAGTTGTTCTGAGGAATCTCACGAATACTTAGAGACCTTTTGTCACGTTCATCATGAATTTATCATGCGACTTGGACGGGGGTGCAAAAATGACTATGTGAAAAGAAAAGAAAGGAGTAGCGTTTCATAAAAATGATTTCGCGCAAAATTCACCTTTTAAATTATTCCTCCAACAAGGCGTGGGAAACTTTTTAATAAAATTTTTCCGATATTAACTTCTCGTGGCTTTCGACCCTGGTTGCCCTCAACGTCCTTCAATTCTAGTTACCCAAATTATATATTACTTCACCCCTGTGCGCCGCAGTAAGAAAAAGATTTCGGGCCGTGTAAATTTATTTTAATCCTGTACCTCGTAGCAGATTGTAAATTGCACGATGAGGATCTTGGCCGTCGGCTAAAATTACACAAAAAGAGTCATCGGTGTTTCGTCGAGCCTCTGGGAGAAAAGAAATAGCTAAAAACATGAACGTAATTGCCCCAAGTGCACTGCGATGACGCAGAAGGTTTCATGAGATTCATTCGTATAAAAACAGGGTCCCCTGTGACTTCACCCCCTATTGGCACAAAGCACCGCTTAAGGCACAGGGCATTCGGCTCCTTGTGGACAAGAATATCTCTTCAAAGCACTTTCCGAAAAATCAACAAACCAAAAGTGGGTAGGTACCAATTTGGTGTACTCTTGGGATAAGTATGTTACAGAAGAATCAGTGAACTCGAGTTTACTTGGCAATTTTATTTTCGATCGCAACTCAGAGAAATAAAATAATTCTGTATATTAACTCTGCTTCATACTTGAAACTCTTTTGTTACATACATCCATTTCTATAAGCATTATGTTTTGGTTACGATGTTAAATCTATATAACAATATAATATGATTTTTGTTTCTTTCATTTTTTAAATATGATTTTTGTAAATTATAAAAAAAATGCAAAGTCAGGACGTATTTGCCATCAGAGCTTATGAACCTGTCGTTGAACCTTTATTTTATTTTTTTTGTTCATTCGACTAGAAACAGGAAGCTTATATGATTGGCCGTGCTAGGTACGATACGATTAACTATACGTAATAAAAGTGCGAGCGAATGACCTAAATTATAGACTCCACTAATGGAAAGGAAAGGCTCGTTTTCTTGTAGCTTTAACGGAACGTTAGTGGCTCTCAAAAACCATTGCTTTTTCTATGGGCCATAAAAAATTTGGGGTTTTAAAACCTAGAAGCCATTCCTTTTATAAAGTGCGGAATCGCAACCTCCAATGTAACCACATCCGAACCTCTTTGAGTTTCCGTTTACACGAGGTCCTTGTTTTCAGTGCGTAGTGGCAGAGAATAAAAAAAATGAGAATCGCAAATCCAAGGGGGGAAGATTCACGAGCTACGCCTGCAAATTTCAAGATTTTACACAAGAGCATTTCGAGATTCTCTTCAATCTCTTTGTCAGAGTAAAATTCAAGGAGGTACATTCATAACGAGAACAACTACATTATTTTCATACTTTGGCTGTTACTATCTTCAAAGAATAACTGCTGCTCTGATTTAAAATATAAGGGTTTGACAAATTCCATGGCACACATTGCTAAGCAGCTTTAATCAGGAAAGGGTCAGAGTCAATGTTGTTATCGTTAATGGCCAGGATTTGTTTGCATTTTTCTTACTGTCCCTTGATACTTGAATATGGACTCACATTTGCGTAATACCGCTGATATTCATGTAAGAATTTCTGCATTTGATATACTTAGCAAGAAAAATAAACAGTGGACAATCGATAAGGAATGAAAGAAACGACTTCGAAGTCTGTGACAAAGTCATGTACAAATAATTGATATTGGTAGAAAGTATAAATGCAGCATAATATATTACTTAAAATAAAAAAACAATATATATTCGTATAGTCGTACCCAATGCTTTTTGCGAGAAATAATGGCCATGTTATGACCCATAAAGTGACATGTGCTATACTATTTGTAGCAAACGTACCATGATTTTAGGATCCTTTCTATTTAATGTTCGACCGTTAACGAGGTACCCGAATTCTACTTTACCAATGTAAAACAGACGTTCTCTTAATTAGAGGTTCTGTCGCAAGAAATAATTTCCGGCCAAATGTCAGATACAGATGTTCTCAATATAAATTCAGGGGTACGGAATAGTGTTTTTGTTACCGGTGCAAAATTGCCAGAGGCATAATATGTCGCACTATTTGAGACATAATGGTTTATGAATAACGATAAGGATCAGACCTATTCAATTTTCTTTGCTAAGGGTTGTGAAAAGTTTATCTAAGTTTTTATTGATGTTACTTATAAGTGCTCTAATGCCGACGTTGAGTGAGCAACACGAATGTTTTTAAAAAAATCTACATAAAGATCAAGTATTATCGTTGTAATCTTATGCACGTGAATTTAAATATAGAACGCGGAATGAAAACATACACGCAATGCTTATTGCACGAAACTTTCAGATTCAATGTACATGCATATATACATATGTATATGTATATGCTGCCGTCGAAAAGTTTCCGAACAAGGGTTCAAATTTGAAAAAATGAAAGTAAAACGTCAGTCCATAAAATCCGTTTTCAATCTTGATTGATCCAGCATTTGAACCCATTGAAGTCTCCTTTTCCTATTTCCACGCTCTAAAATTGGTTTCTTAGTAGAAACTCTGTTCCAAACGCCGGCTCTGTGCAAGTGATCCTTGACAGTAGTTAGTTTGAATTTGAATTTGGATCCAATAAGCTTCCTATTAATTTTAGACACTAATACTAATGATCGGTTCTCTGCTTGCGAAATGACTCGAGGGTTTCCCATTGCTTGCTTTGTTCATATTAGAGCCTGTTCTTCAGAAATGAGTGATAGCATTTCTGACAGTGGACCATGATATTTTCAATTTTTTGGGAGGGGAAAAGGGGATAAACGTTTTTCTATAGACAAATCGTATTTTTGTATTCAATCTAATGCTGCCTGATAAAAACTGCTTATGAATAAAAACATGATTACAATTTCGTAATCAGCGACCTCGAACAACCCTATAGACATACATAGTTTTATCGAGCCATTTCGTCTAGTACATAGAAAACTTCATAATTAAAGCGAACACATACTGATATCTGCTTTGGGGATAATAGGTTAATCCACTTCAATGACTTTGTTGAAGCACTCGTGTCAGTTTCATAGTGAATATCAAATTTCACAAAATTCTGAATTAATCAGGACAGTTTTTGAATTATTATAAAATCTAGACTGTATTATTGCATTACAAATAATTAGCATTATAAGTGCATCGCAGCTTAGTGTTACGCATATTATAAAACTAAGCTTCTTTATACATTAGAAACAATTAGGTCCTTGGTTAATCAATTTAATTTGATAATTCAAAATACAAGTATGTGGCATGTCAATCGAAATCAATAGAAAACCATTTGTTATCTATGGCAAAAAAACATTAGCAATCGAAAATTTTCCTACGGGACGAGCCTATGCGATGTTTATGCAGAACAAAGCACTTTGTAAGCTATACGGAAAACCCATGTTCTACTTTATGACATCTGCGTGTTGACATTTGACCCATGGGAGATAGTCATTGAAGCGGTATAATGTAATCTCATCTCAAGTTAAATAAGTGAAGTTTGTCTAGGGCTTGATATAGATACTGAAGGAGCGATGCCACGCGAAAGATGGATTAGTTTTGTCAGTAACGGGGTGTGATCTAGTTTCGAATTTCGAGAGTAAGAGACACTTCTGAATTGATAATAGACGGAGAAGATTGGAAGAGTTCGGTGATATCGGGTCCATCGGGAGAGGTAACTTTCACTTCCGACGTTACCAAAATACTCTTGGAAACTCTTGAAGGAGCTTTTCGAGAAACAAAACTTACCCATAACAATAATGAACGACGAAATTCCAAACGATTAACGTTTTACCGCTATTAATTTACAGTCCTTCACCTCGATGGTTTCAAAGTTTCTTACGCTTGATTGAAATTAAAACACCACTGAGTTAACCCTATTATTTTAACAGTCCCCAAGCCTCAAGGACATTTCGGTCTGCGCTACGTATCACGTTAATCCAGGTAAGAAAAAGAATCAGTTCAGACGTCTTCCCTCGGTTTAACTATTAGTGTTACTAATCGCACCATTACTATTTTTTTCGAATTCCGAATCTTTTGTGAATTAAAAAATACAGCAAAAACAGTATACGAGTATTAGTAAAATCCATTTTACTAATAAACGGTATTGCTCATTTAATCGGAAATACTAGATGCGCATTTCAAGAAGTTTGCTTTGCAATGTTTGGGCATCCTTGGTCAAAATTTACGAACTCGAGAAATGGAAAGGGATAAGGCCTATGTTAATTTGATTGAATGGATAACGAAGCTACTGAGACCCTTTGGCAATGCTGCGGCATCGCTTTGATCAAAGCTACGGAAGTTCCATCAACAGGTGAATGAGTCAGTGAGTGGGCCAAGCAAATGGGTAGATGTGAGAGTGGCGTTCAATAGGGCAGATTTCGAGCTATAGGCAACCCGTGCTATTTTTAGCATCCCCAATCAAAAACAATAGACCCCTGAGCTACTTCGTTTCCGACAGGGCTAATACTGTTACTTCCTTCACCAATGAAAAGTGCCTAGGGAATACACGTTTCTGTGAATTTGAAGCCACATGTACGCATGTATTATACATTTATATGTAGTTGGAAATATCAAACAATTAAATGTATGTAACGGAGTATAACAGTATTGGTACTTTTGTCATCAGGCTAAAACAATATGACAATGAGATATTATCGATTCTTGGATTTTCATTTATTGAATAAACTTGCCTCGTTGGTAAACAAGTTGGGTTTTAGGCTAAAGACGCAAAGTATATAGGAAAGAAAAATTTGGACGGGACTGAAGTAGGAAATTCTTTTCTAACAGTATTTGAAAAGTGTATACGGTGTTTCGGATGGCGGAATGTGTCTGACAACCGGTATTGCTTCAATCCATTACATGGGTGCACTTTCGGAAGGAAATTGTCTATCGTTTGTACTTTTTGCAGAAGTTATTGTGTTGTGAATTTCCTAAAGGTGTCCTCAGGCGTTCACTGCTCCTTTCAAAATGTTTTTTGTCAATACGTATAACAATAGGTTACAGATAAACGTTTGAAATTGATTTATCTAAATCTAATTCCAGTTCAGGATATTTCGAAGTTATGCGGCTTCTTGCGTCATTATGGCAACGATTCGAATCGGTAGAGAATTTATCAAACTCAAACGATTCCCTCTAAAACGTTTGAAAACGTGATCCGCTTGCGAATTTTCCGAAGCTAAATCCGCTTCGAACCGAAATCGTACAATCTGTCTTCGGGTCTTGTCCCTCGCGCCCACCCTTTTTCTTTTTTCAACATTTTTTCACGAGGCTAATGTATTTCCAATGCGAGAACGAGAATCGCAAAGGAAAATTCGTAGCTGCTATTAATCGACCACCCCTTTCGCGTAACCGCTCAACCAACCCTTTGCAAAAACTCCCCCGCGGTCCCGTCAGGCTGTTTAGAGAGCTTGGCAAAAATTTTTATGCAAAAAAGGGCGCGAGTCGTTTTGACGTACTGTTCCGTTGTTCTACAGTGACCTAGAACCCCGGCACGAATTTTCGAACATTAACAATGCCGGGGAGAACAATTGAGACACTTTGGCTACTCGCAATAGGCGATCGATTCGAAATAGCCGATCGTAAAACACAAAACATATCGTTTCGTGATAATATGGACGTCATGGCCAAGTTCCAAACTCTTTATGATAGTTAGACATTTTTATTATATTTTAGGAACTTAGTTTTTTATTCTAGAAATTCTAAAATCCTATATATTAGGAGTGGAGACAGCCAGATGCCTTTAACTAAACATTGCAAATTTTTTGAAAATCAACATCCCCTTTTTGAAAGGAATTTATTATACATTTAATTAAAGCAAAAGAGGAATATCCGAATAAATTTATTACTACTCTTTTATTCCACTCCACGCCCCTAGGGACATGTCAGGTACAACCCTTTCAGAGTGCGGTAGAAATTTATTGATTGGTTTTTCACACTGTATTTTTATTTCGAAAATCAGGGGAACTAATTGGATATATTTGAGTTACTCTGCTGGAGATATATAAGCGAGTGCAAATCTTTTTCTGAAAAAATAGATATTATACATTTTTGCACATGCTTTTAACCTTATCTTTATCTTTAATTATTATTACTATTAATTCAAATTATTTTTATGAAAATAATGTAACTCCTTTGTACTCTAATAAAATGCTGGATCTCAATACCTTGTAGAATATACATACCTACCTACCTACCTATCCTATTGTCATTCGCCGATTTTGTTGCAATTTCGCACATTTGTAGATCCGTCAAAAATACTCGACACGTATTTTTGTTTATCTGCAAAAACTCAATTTTAATGGTGAAAACCTCAACTTTAAAATGTAAACGTGATGACCACTAAACCTTTAATATCCGAGCTGCAACCAGTTAAGCGGTTTAAGAGGCTAAAAGGTATGAATGGGTTTTGGATTTTACTGAATCCAAATATGTGATTAAAAATGCGAAATTCAAAATGTGAATCCAGTATAGTGACTCATATTATGAGTATGACAATGAGATATTGTCGACTCATATTATAAGTACACTATATTGGATTCGCATTTTTATATCGAAATCGCGTACGGTTATTGCAAAAATGTGAACTTTGAGGATTTTAATGCCGCTGAACCCTGACCTCGCTCTTCGCTGATCCTAGGAATTTATTCCCATATTTTCTGTTTTTTGGGTTCTTTTTTATTTTGTTTAATAATTTCCAAAAATTCCTGTAAAAATAGAAAATCAAATAGAAAAAACACAATTGGAATAAGTAAATAAGCTGGTTTTAGCTCGAATTTTACAGGATTTAGTAAGAGCAGTTATTTAAGGGGTGATTTTCATCTTACAATTGAGTGATTACAGATCTAAAAAAATATGTATCGACTATTTTCGATAAATCTCCAAGTTGAAACAAAATCAACGATTGACGGTATATTAGGTTCCCTAATAAGTCAGAAAGTCATTTGTCGAATTAACCAAACAGTATATAACTGAGCAGAGGCAATAAAGTACTTCGTGTCAATTAATTTGGAATGGAAAATGGCAATGGAACAATTTGCTACGAATTTGGAGCATATATTTTTTCTGTTTATTTGATTTATATAAAAATTTCGAAAGTATTTTTGTATCATTCATTCAAATCTGTAAATAGAATGTCACAAATGAAAACAGTAGATCCAGTAGACCGGATTAAAATTGATAAAAATTACATCCATATAAGTAAATAGATTTTTATATATGTATAACATCGTAGGTCGTATATTCAAATCATATGTATCTTATGAAAGCAGAAATACGAAAAATACAAAATACAAAATGTAGTAACAACTATTTTTAAATTCGGTGTTCAAAATCGAACTACGGAACCTCCTTATTGGGATTGCTGGAATTACTTGCAATTCCATAATAACTAATTGCCACTCGAATGTCTGTTACTGGTGCAGCCACAGTAAAATTGATTAAGTTCGTGCTGCCTTTGGCGTGGAATTTCTAGATACTAGCAATTGGTAATTGTTCGTTAAACTGTGTTTAAAACTTTAAAAACTCCTCTATATAAATTCTAGAAAAAGTTAGTCAGAAGCTGAAATCATGATTGAAATATTCGTTATATTCTAGCAGCAGTCAACTTTTACAAATGGGAGAAAACAAAATTTATAGAGAGTAGATTTATTAGTTATTTTCCTGAAAATTGCATATCCATTATTCATTTCTGATATATTGCAAATATCGTTTTACCAATAAATACAAGAGCTTTCGCACGATATCTTATTAATTGCAATTTGATACTTTTGTTATTCATATATTTTCATGCTGCCAAATACAGTTCATTAATCTAGCAAGAAGAAATGTGATCAGTTGTATATTGGAGATTGTCGTCATGTGTCGTCATGGAATGTGTGACTCAAGAAATAATTTCTCGCATATTTGTTGGGGTGAAAAAAAAATGGAATGAAATAACATACGAAATTTCGGCTTTCATTTTACACATATTGACGCTTCCAGCTGACCTGGATGAGCTCTTTAAACATTTCGCCGCAAGCCATCACATACATATATAAAGTCATTTTACCAATATTTTTCTAGTGGTCTGAGAGCTCATTATAAAAATATGAAAATTGTATGCATTTTTTTTTATCGCATGAAACATTTTATTATCAACACAAACTCTCGATCGTCAGCGAAATTTCGCAAAAGAAAATTTCCAGACGATTTAAGGGAATGTATAAAAGATCAACAAGAAGCACCCTTCGAGAATTAATAATAAAGCAGCTACCATAAAAATATCATTTGACTGCGCAAAGATTTGCCTTGAGGCAAAATAGCGTAAAATACCCAATTACATCTTATATAATTGACATCTGAAAAATACGTTTAATATTTCGCATTGTGCTCTTTTAAAATGTATAGTACATACTGGTAAAATGGAAATGTTGTCATTCATTTGAATACAAAATTTTAATTTTACTAAAAACTCCAATCCAAGTCTTTAGCGATTCGTTTGATAATTTTCCCACAAAAATTTTTAAACTCATGCATACATTTCTGACGGCAAATAGAAAAAACATGTCACATGTTTTACACGTACTAAATAAGTCAATATCTTCTCTGTTACATAGAACGTATATGTACATATTACACGTTAAATTACAATATGAACATGTTATCATTATTACTCCAGTTCGCAATATCTTAACAGTTCACTTCTTATCACATAGTGCGTAACTGAAATCGGCGAGATATTTTAGAAAATAGTGAACGTAACAAGTGAACATGCACATTACTTATTCTTTTTAAGAACAATTATTAACTATATTAAATTGCTGCTATCAATACTATATTACTACGTGTGTTAACTATATACACTAAATACAATGCGAACCTACACAATTCGGGGACGTTAGAAATACGTCATACAGACGATGTCAATCGCCACTACTGTCATACGATAGGCATCCGCAAATCTGCAAATGACATCTTGCGGACATCATTCTGAAGTATGTTTGTCCCACCTACGAGTGTCTTTGTGTCCGTCCTTTACACAAGGTACCTGTCATTCACAGGATGTATCTCTAACATCCATTCAACAATTTGCTTCACACGCATAGGATAATCTTATAAGATAGATACCTCAGTCATTGGTCATGTACCGACACACTCACGCGAGAAGCCGTCCTAGTAGGACATGTGAAAAACCATTCAATGAATATATGCACTTTTTATAAAATATAGAAAATAATACAAACCAAACAACCTATTGACGATTACACGCGTGTAAGGTTACCAAAAGGTATTGTAGTTAGTAAATATATAATTATGAAAATAATAAATGGTCAAAAATAATAATGGACGACATAAATGCCGACATTAAAACGACATTATATTTTTGAACCGGACGTCAGTAGAAGATTGCAGACATAATTCGGATATCACTGGTGTGGATAATTTTTAAAAATTAAAAAAAAGTCAAACACAAAGTCTATAAGTTGTCCGACGTGACATCGAATTGCTTCTATGCGTGAGCCCAGGAATTGTATCGATCTGCAGCATCAGGGCTTGTACCGAGGTTGCTCTCTATCTATTCCACACGAGATCTAGCTGCATACTATCTTCTCCTCTCTTCTCTTTATTCCACTTCTCTTCCTTTCGCTTCACTTCACTTCGCTTCCCTTCGCCATCCGTTCTCTACTTTCACAACCCTGTCTTATCCATCCCTTACCTCTTTCACTCACCATCTCCATCGCCTCCTGAGTATCTTCAGTGTGTACAGCACTCCCCTTCACCTTACCCTACGCACTCGCATAGATTATCAGAGCCACCCCCTTACATTCTCAGTCTATCCGAGGCACGTAACCTGACAAGTTGACGGGGTTTCCCTTTAAATTTACGAAAAACCATCCAATTCCAACTTGTCAAATTGTTTTCTTTGAGGATGCCCACAAAAATTACGATAGCGATAAAGAACGCTACGATACCAAAACTGTCCAGCTAGATCTAGTACATGAAATTATTGATAGCTGAACAAACTATTCTATAGCTTATAAGTTCCGAAAGTTGAATTATGGGTGATAAATCCAAAATTGCTTTCTGATACAATAACTCAATATCAAGTGGTATTTTAAAGATTTTTCAGAATCATTTCTTATTTCTAACAATCCCTTCCCATTTATTTACCATCTACTAGATTGTCGTGTTGTTGAAGCTTCTCAGATTTCTCAGCGACTTGAACGCATTAGTCAGCTGTTATCCTAGAATGCCCCATAACATGTTTTCCTCCGTAAGTTCGCTTCTTTTTCCTTTTGTCCGTTTAACATTTTTACATTATTCCCATGATGCCTGTTTACTTTTTCTTCTGGACGTACGTTTTTATCTTCACGCGGGACTTGTTAGTCATTTTGTTGAATTCAGACTGTGCTCATTTTCTCCAGTTTATTTGACCACTTTTATAACTTCATAGTTGTCCTTTATTGTTGCTTCATTATTCTCTCTCTTTATCTCCATCCTCCCTTCCGCCCCTCTCTCTCTCTCTCTCTTTCTTTTTCTCTCTGCTTTTCATTCACTTTCTTTACAGTGCGTGCTGCTGTGACAATAGTGACTTTTTCATTATTACTCGTTAACATTTTTTACCATAGGAACGAAATACTAATTACCATAGTGTATTAATGCTATTGAAATGAACTGCAAAGAGGACTGTAATAAACTTATTTACGTGAAATAAAATTTGTTACTCACTGAAACAAGCTTCTTCTTTATTGCGATTTACATATGAAAATTGCCCCCTCCATAAATCGCGACATGATCACGGAATTCTTTCCATTTGAATTTCCCGCCGAAAAATGTCATATCTTCCGCATGGCAAAATTGAATTCCTTCACATATGCATATGGATATTCGCAATAGATTGGAAAGCTCAAACCCCATTACTCGCATGGACTAGTGTCAGCGATGCATGTCTCCAATATCGTCGGTTCATCTCGTCTGATGAGATGATTCATCATTTGTTTGTAAGAATGACTAAAAAAATATGACAGAAGTTTTTTCCTCGAGCAAATTTGAGCAGACAGTAAAAATTGAATCGAGCATACCGTGGGTACATCAAAGAAGAGAGGAAAGATGGTGACAGTATAGCGTGAGAGCAATCGAAGGAATTAAAGTTGTGACGAACGGAAGTATGTAGGGTAAAACAAATAAGAGGCTGAGTATAAGGAGAGGGAAGAGAGCGATGCAGATGAAGGTAACCCAGGATCGAGTATCTCGAGCATTTTATTTACATTGCTAAAAAACAGGTATTTTCGATGAATCTTTCAGTTTCATATTGCTCCAAGAGCCAATTGCTTTGATGTACAGATATCATACTATTTCAGATATCTTTTTATTTATTTAATGTAAGTAGCTTCCAGTTTTACGAAGCCAGACTACACTGAACATATATTTAAAACTCCCAAAATCACTTTTCCCTTATATAGGCTTAACGCCAGCTAACTTTTTGAAAATCCTCGAGACTACAGTGGGCTCCTTCATGTACACCTATAAACCAACGAGACTAGATAGCGTTCTTTCAACGACAAATATTTAAAATTTCCGAAATCATGTATGCAAAAGAATTCAGGAGAGACAGGTTTAGTATTGGCACCTTCTGTACTGACTGAAAAGTCCACTCGAAAACCAAGTTACATTCTTTATATTTTAACCTCTTGAATACGAAAATTTCAGTTACTTTTTTTTTGTAAAAAGTGGTATGTTAATTCTTATCGACATTTTAATTGTTATTCTTTTGGAAATGAAAAAAATTGTCATTGCGCGTTATAACGTATCTGTATTATTTACTAAGAGTCTGGCAGATAAATTATAACAAGCTGCGGTTATATATTTGGCGTGGCGAATCGTGCGCGCTGAAGCCTCATTCATCGTAACGCTGCTTTTATTTGACTTAGGCGCGTTTACTGGGTATTTTAAAAAGTGTAAAATACAAGCCATCCAACGGTGAAAGTATTAATATCGAAGCTCAAAAAATGACAAAAAGACGAATGTTTGAACTTTTTAGTGCGCATACTATAACGTTTCAGTACGTAATATACACTGTTGATGGATTGTTAGCATTGTTCGCTGAGCAATGAAATAAATCAAGTGTTGTCTTGGGGATGAGTGTAGCAAATGAGAATGGTTAAGCCACATGTGACAATCAAATCAGAAATGAGCAAAGTGAGGAATAGTATACGCGAGCAGTACTACGATAGCAGACTTTTGTTTGCCCAAAACTTTGCTCATATATCAACTCGATCCCTCATTTCAATTATACAAGAAGGACGGTTCGTGAATCGCGTATGAAATTTTACAAACTTGGCAAAAAGTCAATTCGCTACTGAAATTTATCAAAGACAAACTTAAAACACATTTAACTAAATTTTCTTTTCGCAATCTTTAGAATGAATTCAGAAGTACGAAGGTTAAAAGCCAACAAGAAACAAAACACATACTAAAATGAATAAGGATTATCATTAATAATTTCTATATCATCTAGACATAAATGATTTTCTTTCTCCCACATGAAAAAAACCGTGCCATTTCTCAGACACATTATTAAGTTCTCCAAATAGGGATAATTTATTTCTGAATGAAGGTATCAAACCGACTTTGAAACGCACATGGATATATCTCACTCTGATCGGTTATTTGTCAAACCTAAACCCAACCTTCCTTCGACACTTTTACCTATAAACATTTTTTAAGTCTGAATCTTATTTTCTCAACACCCAAACTTTTAATTCGCAGCCCCCGAATGAATCAGAACTGACATCATCCCTTGATTGATGTCGTGCATAACATACATATATACATACATACATAGCCATGTGCCTCGACCATTAAATATGGATACTCTACACTTCTACAAATCTACGCCAACCAAGACATTGAAAAAGGTGGGACCCTTAATTACATAATAGATAGATTGGTAGTATGAAAATCAGTATTCACTATCTCGGTAGATAAATACTCATATGCCTATAAGCTACGTGTACAATGTTAATATCCCATTTCCTTCTCTCCAACCTCTTCCCATTCCTCGCAAAGGAACTCCCACTCCTTTCCTGCAAACTTTATCGGTTTTTTGGCCGAGTAATTAGAAGGATTCGCGCTCCACTAATAATCATCGAGCGATTATCTACCGTTAATGAGAGCCCAGCCTGCAGGTCGCCACTTTGTTCCTCCCTAGCTTTCATCCTCTATTCGTGTATTCTGCACTTGACTCTCACCCACTATATATTCTCCTGCTGCCGTGTAACACCATCAGACTCTACCGTAATGCCAATAGACCTAACAACTTTCCTCTTGCCTTCCTCTTTCCTCCATCCACTTTCCTCTCGCCTTTACTCATTCTGAAACCACCCTCGTCTCGTTGTTAGCTAAGTACGGCGATATCGCGTAAAATCTGCCCATTTATAAAGCAGCACCCTTATCAGGTCCTGAGGATTCCAAAGGTCAGGACTGAGTTCGTCCACTTTGACTACCTGTATATGTATCTTGCTACATTTTATTGACATCCTGTAGGATCATTCAGAAATGGGCTTGGCAGTTAGACTCATCCTGGAACATTCCCAAACTCATTCAGAACCTTCTAACAGCCATTTGTAACTTGTTAACCTTACGGATGCCTGGATCACTCACCTCGTGGATGACATCAGCTTTGCGTATATGTTACAAGGTAGTGAGATACTTCACCTATTTTGCTGATGTTCTCATAAAAATAATCCTACAATTTACCTAACGCGATTTTATTGGCAGTTACGAGGGAGACGTTGATGTATTATATGTATATGCATATGTTACTGAGACCATTAGAGGGGATGTCTCAATTTTGGATGTTCAAATTTAAAAATTTTTCACTCTGACATGGGAGT
This sequence comes from Calameuta haemorrhoidalis, assembly GCA_031763665.1. Lineage (NCBI taxonomy): Eukaryota > Metazoa > Arthropoda > Insecta > Hymenoptera > Cephidae > Calameuta > Calameuta haemorrhoidalis. The sequence goes on along the minus strand of JARPRH010000126.1, from coordinate 226,541 downwards.
TGGTATTTACTAAAATGAAAAAAAAATGTTCTTTAAGAGTAAATTTTATTCTGCATTCCGTAACTGAGAGCCAGAATGCTAGGTCGGTTGTTGCATGTAGAGCAGCCATGAAATTTTATGGAGATTCTACAGTATGACGTCATACATGCTGTTCGTATTATTCATTAAACCGGCGTACGTGCACTGCGTCATATCGACGCCTCGTTTTTTGTATAGGTCAAAGGATCAGGATCAAACAGTATATTTCTTGATTGAAGCTACTCTTCCATGTCTCTATGTAAATGGCTACTAGATATTAACTCTATTTTAGCCAATATGTTCAATTTCATTGTTTTTTAACGTTTACAGTCGCTATGTGTTTCGACTGTATCAGTTTATTGCATTTTTTGGTAAAAAAAAAAGAGGTGATATATATGTGTTACAGTGTAGAAAAAGGTGAGGTAAAACGGGATCAATGGGGCAAGATGAATTATTCATAAAATTAGTTGAACTTGGATCAGTCATGATATATTTTTGGAATTTCTCTGACGAAATCATTTTTATCCTTAAAGAGTTTGTCCATATAGAATTGTATGTTGGTTACGGTGTGCGTTAATAATTCAACCGATGGCCTAAAAGTTTACAAATTTTCTATCCCATTACCTTATACAAATGCTTATCTGGAATAATTCATTAAATTTATGTTACGATAAGATTCAGATTATTTATTGTATTAATTTATTCATACATTTATTCAAAGTTTCCCTCAGGTTCTTGTAGATTTTTAACATTTATTTATTCAAAATGTACGTAATATGTAACGAAATTTATGGTATCATTTTACAAAATAATATTTCTGTAATCTCATTGTCTGATATAAATATGAGCAAGTTTTAAACTAATCAGTTGAATTGCAAGCATTTGTATTAAAGTCAATATAACGTAAATTTGAGGTTAGGCGATGTCATTGAATTCATCCTTGCTTGACACAATTTGGAATATGTATGTCCACTTGGTGGCAGATGGTGAAACAATCAGCTTGCAGCTAAAGTTTATCTCTCAAACGTATCTATATAGGAGAATCATATTTTTAGGTAGCTTCTTTAATAAAAGTTTGTCAGTGCACCATAACAATTTTATCCATGGTCGTGCCTCAACTAGGCTTTCATGCTAGCGCCCGAATAAAAGTCTAGTAAAATATGCGGGGCGTAGTCAGATCCGCACCTAATTTTTTACTCTAGATATAGTCATATGCGTGTTTCACTAAACGATTACGGCGTGATGCAAATGCGATGGTTAAATAAAAATTATTTTTCGTAATCTCGTGAGAACTTTTTTTCCGGGCATTACCCAAGTCCATTTACCACACTTGTATCTGGAACAAAGTCAGGCGGCCAACTTGGCCTAATATTGATTTCTCCCGTTTTCTTCTGGGGCCCACGCTCCCTCCCGAACTTGGTAAAATGTTGCTTCCATGAATCTATCCCGTATACCTAGTAGGTTAAAATCTAAATAATATACCTATAACAAAAAATAGAATTCAGAAATATCAAGTAAGCAACATAAGTGAAACTCTAAAACTAAAAATTATTTCGGGTGATAAGTTAAGTATAAACTAGTCCAATTTGGGCTCAAAGTAGGCAAACCACTGTAAAATGTTTTACGATAACGAATAACTTAATTCTAATTAGACCGCAGACAGGTTATAATTAGACAAGCCATTGTCTGACTACCGCCTACTATAGACTTGGTAAAGTATGAATCAGATAATATGTAACCAATATTGTACATTGACCGAATATGACCTACGGGTAAGCTCTCATAAGGCACGTAAATTTGCTCCATTTTATGATTTAAAATGAGGTAAAATTTTAGAAAAATTTACGTACATTCGTCTGTCTGGGCATCCTACCCCATTTTCTGCTATATAAAACGTATTAATTTTTCATATACCCACTCTCGATTATTACATTATAATTTGAATGATAATAAAATAAAGTAAAAAATCATGAACTCAACATTTTTAACAGATAATACAATGATTTTTAAACGTAACAGAGATTTTTTTATTCCACGTTTAAATGGGAAGAGCCTGAAGTTTTATAGAAATTCGAATTTCCAATAGCTGTTTTCGAGATTTTTTGACTGAGAACTGTGCTTAGGATGAGATTTTATAAAAATGTAAAGAAAGGTATAATCAGAATGAGTAACACAGAAATGTAATAAATATTTGTATTCTCCTAGAAATCCGTCTTTTTCTTCAATCTTTCACGTTATCACATTTTCACAGTCGATTTTTTTCCCATCTTATTCCATCTGCATTAACTGACTTCGAATCGACCTGTCAGTGCGATTCACTTATATTTGCTTCGTCAGGAATCCCTTGGGTCATCCCAAGGATTTTGGAAAAGGTCCATGAAGGATGAGTCGATCGCTCTCTTGAAATTTTCTTTGACGAGCATTATCCTGTTTTCGATCCTTCTTGCGATCCTTCCTCAATGAAAGTTGAAAGGCAAAGGGAAAGCTCCAGCGCGCTCATACTTCACAGAGAAGCATGACTGACCCTTTGAGATAAATCGCAAAAATAACTAACGGACCGATGAAGTTCATTTTCGAACAGTAAAATGAGAAATTCAAGATGTCTCTTTTTCAGATTCACCTTTCCTTTCCTACCTCAAAGCTAACGATACTACAGTCTCAGGGAAATTCCGCTGGGAAACATTTCCGTTAAGTGTTGTCGATTGGTGTAGTGATACTTAAAATTCCAGAAGTAATAGAAACAGATTTCTCTGTAGCTCCGCTTTAAGAGCACGTTTGAAAGCGCTAGACGTAGTTGCAGAAATTCCCACAAATACGAGTAGCGCTGATCGCTTATTCGCTGCTACTTTGAATAATAACCCTCTGAGTTAGGGCTTCAGCGAATTTATCTTTTCACCGTCTCCCTTGTGAAAAAAAGGAGCGAGGCCTGTGGATTTTCGCGTATCTGCAATCCCCTGTCTAATATCCGCTAAGGATCTTCATCATCCAGGGATGGCGACTTCATTCCGTAATACGTCCATTAATAACCACAAATCCAAAGGACAAAAGTTTTTCCAACGAACAGTTTCGATCGAGCGAAAATAACAATGGCCGGAGAATCGCATCCTCGAGCAGCTGCACACCCTATTCCAAGGATTCGAAGCTTCATGAATAATACGATTTCACCCGGTATAATATAGTATATTTGACATGGAAAAGAGATACAAACACAAGGTCACGCTATTCCTTGCTCTGAGATTAAAAGCGAAAAAAGAGAGCGATATCTTATCATTTACTTCACTCCTGTTACAGACAATTTATTACCCTTGATTAGACACAAGATCTACAATCGTAAACCATTGGCCCTTTACGCAGGATTTTTTATGCTACGTGGAATATAACTTATTTTTGTGTATCCATTGAACAAGCATCAAATAATTATGCAAAATTTTATTGTGATAAAAAGTCGTTCAATTAACATGTGATTTAAGTAGTACAATGAAATCTAATTCATCTGTTTTATTTGCGTAATTTAAATAACCTACAAGCATCGATCACGATAACGGCGGGTTAAAGTATCAAATAAATTCAGCTAATCACTATTCTGGGAATTAACGTACATCGAGAACTCCAGTCGATAACGAGACTTGAATTTTACACAGATAATACCGACGAAAACGCGAAAAAAAAGACGAAGAAATTTTTTTGAAAATAAATAGTCCAAAAAATAGGTGTGCGTAAAATAATGTAGTAGAAGAATACGAGTCCTTTAACGACTTGCCGCCTCAACGATTTACGTTGAATTCCCAGTGAAGCGACGGTCGTGACTGAGTCTCCTCATCCGCTTTATTTGCACCAAGTAATTTTTCCTTCTTGGTTCTCTACCATAAGCGCATTTCCGTAGGGGTTTTATCTCCGTAACTTCGTTTTTTCCTCTTTTCTTCTTCTTCCTGTTTCTTCCGAAAGAACAACTCGATATCGCACTTATTCAAAATCCACAACACCTCGTTACGCCCTGAGACACGCCAGGAGTTACCAGCGTCAAATAATTCCGCATGCGGAAAGGAGATAGTAAACGGATGGTATACTGGAAGTGATGACAAAGAGCCTGGATCAACCCTTAAGAAGCTTCATGGCCTTTGTTAGCGTCGTACGATCTTTTCCTTACGCGGATGTCAGGAAGAAAACTATTATCGTATAGTGGAGCGGTTTGAAATTATGGAAGGTACGTGCGCACTCGAGGACGAATCTCTGCCATTACGGGTGGCGAGATGTCGACGCTATAGGGGAAATGGGAGTGGTTGCTACAGGGAATGGGAGATGATGCTTGATGGCTCGTGGTGACGTTAAGGGTTACGATGCCAAGATACGACTTTATGCAATCGTGCTTCTCACGCTACTCTCAACAGCAAATACCTATACCCACTCGGAACGTAAGGCGATGCACTGAAATGCCGGTTTATTCCCGTTTCGTTGCAGTACTGAAAATTTCATACTGAAAGCAATTTCATTGTTGGAATTCATGTCAATGAAATTTTTCCTATTGGAAATTATTAAAAATTTCCAAAGTATTTTCGATGCGAAATAGAAGGATTCCTGCAATTTACGTCAACGAATATTATGAATTTCGCGGCGATCATGTTATTTTATCGGAATAATGTTTATATCCCTCTGTGCACGTGCTACAACATTTAGTTCTAAATTGCGCGGCACGTTTTGTAATAACTTAAACACGGCGCTGGTAATTTTCATAGCGGCTGTTCTCTCGTAAGCGTCGACTAAATCGTGCCGCAAATCGATTATAACGTGACATTATTCGTTCTCGTTCGTTTAACTTTACGTGGCGCATACGGCTACCAAGTACAGCCAAAGTGAGAAATAAAAAGAAAAAGTCTACAAATTGATTCTAAGGTCACAGGAAACATGATCTAAATTCATTTGAGACCCTAACTGATGCTGGGGTTAATCCGGGGTTGCCGGAAATATACTGTTTCAGCACTTGTAATCGATCCAGAATAACGGTATCCAGTATCTTGAGCAGTATTAGATTTTATCGAAAACTGACACTCTTCTAAAACGGTTTAAGAAAAGTGGCCGTATATTTTGAGTTGCGCTTTTCATAACAATTTACATTGCACTCGAGAAGCGACGACATCGGTTTTTTTAGTATTTTTAATTTCTCCGATCAGAAAACGAAGATAACCTGTGTAAAGGTTGACAACTAATTGCATATAAGCGCATAGCTAATAACACAGGCCGCGCCTGCAATGGAGGCTCAGTCAGTGGCTCAACGATCTCCTCTTGACCCGTGTACGTTTACACACGGTATGGCTGGACCACATTTGAGT
>JARPRH010000126.1:207481-219338 GCA_031763665.1 Calameuta haemorrhoidalis | reverse complement strand
ATACATACGTGCATATGAAGTTTACTGTATGCTTGGCAGATCTTCACGTACCTTTATAATATTTGCTTAAATCTCCACCAGAGCGAGCTCAATATTCGCATTAATATAGGATGGCAAAATACTTATTGCTGCAAAATATTTTAACGTATACTTTAAAGTCATTTTACTAAACTTTCGTGAGGATTTTATATCATGGAATACGATTGCAATAACAAAAGCCCGTACTGATAACGATCATATGGTTTTTCACGTGAGAGATAGATGAAATGTTGTATGTAGCTAAATACGGTTGCACTCGTGAACTGATAGAAAGCGGAAGTGTTTTTATTGGGACATTAGGTTCTTAGAATGAAGTCTTCATAGAAGTAAGGCGTGAAAAGGGAAATCGAGACTCGTGAAAAATTTTCTTCTATCAGAGGATTGGCAAGGAAATGAAGAAATATGAGAACGGAACTTGCGTTCGATGCCGTTTAATAATTTTTCTATGATTTATGCAATTGAGGATCACCAAATTGAATTTAATATTTTATTCGAATAAAATCATCTTCGGAGCAAGCGAATTTTACACTTACAGTTGAAAGGTAAGACTCGTAAGAAAGAGTAAAGGGGCCCGAGTGGTGGATTTCTATTGTATAAGAAAACGTACAATTTTGAAATATATTTTTGCACTTTGTAAACCGAGAAAAAAATGTGTTTCTTTGATAAATTGAAAGCGACGATAGTAACTTTCATACGGCTAACTTAATTACCTACAATACGACATTGGCCTATTGCTGTTAATGACGAATAGAAATACGATAATTAATGGGACCCTTTATTAGCCCTTTTTTTTATAATAGCACTTAATACGATTACGATTCTTAGACTCGGTCCATTTAATTACATTTCAATACCGACTGTGGGTTCAATCGATAAGTTCGTAGTCTGCCATTTGGGGAATTGACCGAACAGCTTCAATTAACTGATCCTGTTTTCATTTGACTCACCCCCTATTGTTTAAACTATTGAACTATTTTAACAGGGTGACACCTTCGACAAAACTAAGCCTCGTGCTGTTCCAGAATCAACGAGGATCCTATGCCCTTAGAGTCTTTGTCTGCCGACGAATTTGAACGTTTGGCTTTGTTCAACACTCGGGAATGAATTTCGCGTTTAGTCGTGCGGACATCGAATGCATTAGAATTGTAAAATATCGAAGGTACCGATTCGTTTTCCGAAAGGCATGAAATCGAGAAAACGTAAAAGTATAGGTATTATCCCAAATAATTATTCGTGTGCTGCTCGTTCCTCCGACGTAAGAATTTGTAGATCTTTCACTGGAAAAAAAACCTTTCCTTAAGAATCCAGTAAATTTCATATAAAACGCGTACGATATAGCTGTACTTGGAGAGAATGGCTCGAACCTGAAGATGAAAGCCAAATCTTGGATAAAAATTGCGACCAAAGTACGACTCTTTTTTCCTGATAGCTCTCACAGCAAGTACTTCCGCGTGTCTTTTTCTTCGATCCCCTCTTCGTCCACCATCCACAAGGGGCAAACGAGCAAAGGGAAAAGAGCAGCAGATGTTAAGATAAAGTATGAGAGTGACGAAATGAAATACGTGACAAGATAGGATAAGGCAAGACCAGGATATGCCATTAGTAATTTTGTAATATACCGAGGATGTATGTATTAAATAAACGTACCAGAACGTAAACGGCGAATGGCATAACCAGTACGGCTACCAGAAGGTCGGCCAGGGCCAAGCTGACGATGAAGTAATTGGTAACCGTCTGCAAAGCCCTTTCTCGTGCAACCGCCAGGATGACGAGGACGTTGCCGAATAACGTGAGGCAGGGCACCACGACGAGTATTAGCGCCCACCAATTGTTCACGTTGGATTTCTCGGCCGCTCCGGCCGCACCGACGCCCACCCCGACGCCGACGCTCGCGCCCGCACTACACTCCCCAACCCTGACGCCACCCGAAACGATCGAAGAGCAACTGCTGTTTCCCGCACTAAAGTTCAGGCTCGTGCCATCGTAATACGTGAGATTCGTGAAGGCAGTGTAGTTCAGCCTGTTGATGTAATCGTTCAGATCCTCGAAGACGAATAGGTCTGATATAACTGTATAGTTCTCGGAGGTGGTTGGAGTCGAGGACGAGCCGCCCAAGAGAGAAGCAGAGTCGTTGAACCAGTCCAGTTCCGCGCTGCCGAGTGCGCTTTCATTACGAAACGAGCTCCCGTTCAATCGATTTATTCGCTCGATCGTCTCCACCGTTTTCTCCGTCTCGTTGGGGTAGTGGAACTCATAAGGACGAGTGTTGTTCTCGACGAGGGTCCTCGTGTACAGCTCGCTTCCTCGAGCCTCCATCCTGGCCTCTTTGCCCCTCCTCATACGACCAGCTGATTGGCGTCGAATCACGAAATCTTCGTCCGTCTCGCCCAAGTTGGCTTCCTGTCCTTTGCTGCCATTGTCACCCTTTGGCAAGTGGCGTTGCTACGCTCCTGCGACTCGTTCGAAACGCCAGCCTATCGCAGCAGAGGGCTACAGTCTATGAAAACTGTAGAGCTATCGGGACTTGGGGTGTTCCGTTCTCAGTCTTTCGACTTTATTGATTCCTGGAACAAAAAGTTAACTCTCAGGATCACTATGGCCATTTTAAAGGATGGGCGTATGTTTGACATTTTCAATGGGAAAACGCACGCGTTGCGTTACGAATTTTTCACATCCTGCAATGAATTAATCTTTCTACTAGGAAACTATCCTACATCTCGTCCCCTCTATTTAATGCGCATGTCATCTTTCTTTCCGTCCTCCCTCCAACCTTATGTCGCCAGCCTCCTCTCGGTAGCTCTCTGATCCTTTTCTCTGTTCTCTCCTCGCTGTCTTTACCCACAAAATTGAATCTACAGTTGGATGCTCCTAGAAAGATTTTTTTCACCGAGAAAGGAGACAACTTTTTGTGAATTTTAAAATCTCGACCAATCGAAATCCTTCAAGCGCTCTTAAGGAGATGCTGAGGATTTTCAACTTGCAGATAAATATCGAATTCAATTCTAAACTCAAAGCGATGATAGGATGAATCGATGAGTAGATGTATGGATGTTCAGTAATATCCAGTTGGAGCGAAGCAGAAACTCGTATATCCACCACTGCGATTTTCTTAAAAACTGAAATTCGTCAGACTTTTCTTCCTGAATTCAGAAGGACGATCTTACGTTTTGATCTCTTACATTATTCAGTGTCCTATGTATACTTGGCACGCCATTTCGATTCATGCTATCATCCTGACAAATGTCCACGCACAAATATAAAGTTGAAGAAAATCCCATTTCTTCTTTTTTTTTTCTTTCTTTTCTTCCTCCACTTTCCCCCTCGCAATCTTGGACTCTTAGGTGTGTACCCACGAAAATTGAATTTCATCACGCATTGTAGTCCTGATTTAAATGGGTTAACCATTATGTCTTCTCCATTGATTTCTTATTACTTAACGAATGTCTTATACTGACTTGACTTGACTTTTCTCAAAAAACATTGCAGTTAACTAACGGACGCGTCGTTTCATACAAATTTTTATACTCAGGCTGAATCATTCATTGTATATATGCATTGTATTTTTTTCTAAGAAAGATACAGATTTGAAAAGATCATTTGCTACGAATTTAAAATATAATTTTAAATCTGTATCGGTTATAAACTGAATTGATTTTATTTATCGGTATATATTCTTGTGTTAGTGGAGAAAGACACATTGGTAAAAAAATTTTTTGTCGTATAGTTACAGGACTTATTTAGTATTTATATGATTTTATAATAATATGTAACTACTAAAATATCTGTGGGTATTATAGCATAGTGAATTAACAGATGAATTTATTAACTAACAATAAGTATTGCATACATAGAGTTCAAATCCTTCGTCCTCGACACGTGTATCTCATTCGTTATTCAATTCGGAAATGCTCTTACTTTCATGATCAAGGAGGATCACATACAAACAACGAAACCAGTAAATCCACCATGTATGTGGCGAAGAGGTGCGTCAGGTTTATCTTCGATTTCTCTGCGTAAATAATCTCTGATTAAATTCTTCCTGAGAAGCATCGGATTACCTTCGATAAGGATTAAACCTATCTTTAAGCCTTGAACAAGTCACATAAATCTATCTTTAACTAAACATACTGACTTAACCGAAATATTTCCGGTACGTGTTTCCTAATGTCCTTTACCTCAGAATCAGTTTTCGATATTCGACATCAACTGCATGTCAATAATTCCTCTTACTCTGTATTTGAAAACGAATGGCAAAGAGAATTTGGAAACTGGTCAAATACCAACAATTACTCATGCAATATTGACAAGTTTTTTTATCAGTGCAAAAAATTTTCTAACGATACCAGTGCTGCGCTACAATAAAAAAAAACATAACCTATAAAAGATAAAATGACTGATCGTAGTTTTCGACAGAAATTGAAAGGGATATGTGGACCAAGTTTCCAGCCCAATATCTGTATATTTTATCTTGACAGACTCTGCCTATTTGTTCGCGTATACAGAGTGTCGCAGCGCAATCGTTGAGACTGCCGATAAGGGCGCGATCCAATATTGTAAGAGGGAATAACGTCTTCCTGCCAGTTTTTATTGTCAGTTCGTTTCCCACTCACGATTTTTCGTCAGTTCTTCACGCGAACGCTGTGAGGGCGGACGGAATACTTGTTAGAGGAGCTTTGACACCTGAGTATTTTATTTGCCATTTTTGAGTTTTAGATCAGTAACGTGATGAGCTACGAGTGTGACCTGTTACCAGTCTGTGAACAAATGTGCTTGGCGCTTGAGACATGAAACAATTGCTAATTGTGCGATCCGTCCAAAGTAGCTAATTTTTGCATTACATGACTGTATCTCTCACCACACAGCCACGACCCGCGGAAATCCTTAAATGCTTGCAATTTGTGAACTATTGTGAATTTTGATAAATCCTTTGCGGGATGGTATTCGAGAGACCTCCATATATGGTCCAATTTCCGGTGTGTAAGTAGTTCTGGGATACCCTGTATACAAATATGTGATACACGGGAATGAAATATGTATGTATAAAGTGGACGTTTACTTTGAGTTCGTTAGTGATCGAAGAGCCAATCGTTGACAGAGTTTTAAAAAATGATGAAGCGGTTTATGTAAAAAAAAAGGCAACTTCTGTTAAGTTGACCCAAGTAAAAGCATTTTATGTAAGCTACTCTTCGATGACTGATCACTGATCAGTTTTTACTTATATACTGCCTGTGAAACAACTATGTACTTTCAATTGACTTTATCTAAGTGCGATTAGCTGTATTCCAAGTACATATTTTATAATGAAAATGTGCTTTTTATGAATCTCTATTAGTTTAGTACATGGTAAATATATATTTTGCAATGAACACATACTTTTTCTGTAGCATAAAAAATGTGTAATTTCCCACTACTAAAGTAAGATGAAGGAATTGTATAATTTAACCATGAAAATATTTTCTCGTATTTTCTACCTTTATTAATATTTATCAAGTTATATTAACTACGTATACTGCCTACCATAATCGGCAAAAATGTTGGGTTGTCACTTGAGACGAAACTTTAGAAAATTCGTTAATTTATTCACTACGCATTACTTTTCCCTCGAGAGTGGATCTTCACCATCACGAAAAAGTAATGAATCGTAAACTTCCTTTTATAAAGAAAATACATAGTGTAGATACACTGCCGTGGCCGTTTCGGAGTTTTCCCGAATTCATGCTCTTTTTTTCAGTGAAACATTCAGAAACGCGATACTCACACGAAAAGGAGAAACGGCAAAATATAAATGTATACATATATGCATAAAGACTATAAGAAAAAAAAAAGTATTATTCATCACGAAAATAAAAGAATACGGCTGCCTTATGCAAAAGTATAAAACTCTTCATCCGTATGGTACCAAAAGTTTCTCACGGATCATTATGTGCAGTTTGCAGGCTATCCAGACATTCGAGTTCACGGTACGTGGCGAATGGCAACGGTTCTGGCGAGAGAACAGGGAATTTCTTTTTCCATCCACATTTATCTACCCTTAACGTTATCACATCCAATTAATCATATATGTCATACATCAAAAATTCAGTGAGATATACAGTATCGCGCATAGAAATCACGTGAAGGACAAAATCATTGTAGTAAAACTTCAAACAAAAGCCGATTGTAACGATCGATATGAAACGTAAATAAAACTCGAATGAATCCACATTGCATACGTGTACGTGTCCTTGCAACAAATGCTAAAAGAATAATATTTCATCGAAGCCCAACGCTTTCAGAATTTAATCGAGGGGTTGCATGAGGGTGAGAGTAGATACTTACATACATCAGCAAAAATAAGAGGCACAAGTAACTTTAGAAAAAAAAAGTGAGAGAAAAAGAACTTGGCCACTTCGATAGGATTTTATCTGACATCTCACGAAGCTGTTTTAAAACGACAGAATTTCGAAATATACAGGCCATAGTTCTCGTTCAATCGTGATGCTGCGTTCTATAAGAAAACTACAGAAATTGGTATGCACGGAGACTCGTCGCACGGAAATGTATGTCACGTCGTGTCTAAATGGGATTTTCAAGGAAACGAAATTTTCATGAAATCGTTTCTTGTTCAACGAATGTGAGAATAAATAAAAATATAGGATGCGGAAAAGTAAAAAACGTTCGTGCGATATGGAGCCGCAAGACGGAAGTAGACAGCACAGGCTTAAGCCATTCTTACATATAGCTAAACAAACTTTCTCAAGCTTTCCCATTTGGACTAAAAGTCAGTGACTTTAACCGGCAAACTCTATACGACGATTCTTCAGATTTTATCATTGAGATGGCGCGAAACATATTACAGAAAAGAAATTTCTTAGCGAAAATTTACTTTTCGAGTATTATTGTCATCGAAGGATGCAGTAAAAGTTTTTATTAACGTCTTGTCTAACTGACAGCCAGTTATGGAATATCCACACAACACAAAATATACAAACAATATCCGAATTATCTCTGCAAGATCCTACTGACTTTCGGTTGAAAAATACTATGCGTAATACATCCGGTAAACGTCTTATGCAGATGTTCTTAAACACGACGCAATATGATATCCTTAGAATGTCATTTTAATGTTGGCATTTGTGTTGTCCATTTATTATGAATATTATACATTTTATATTTATTAATGGAAATATCCTTTGGGAACCTTACACGCGTGTAATCGTCAATAGGTTGTTTGGTTTATCTCATTTTCTACATTTTTATTTAAAGTGCTTTATTGAACGTTTTTTAACGTCATTTCTAAAGCATATGACTTTCATTGTTGTGTCATTTCATAAGTTATGTTCCCCTCGAGAAATACTCCTACGGTTTCTTGCGGCTTAAGCCAGCCTGTGAGTGTGCCGGTACATGGCCAATGCCTGAGCTATCTATCTTATAAGATTATCCTATTCGTGTGAAGCAACTTGTTGGACGGATGTTAGAGATACATCCTGTGAATGACAGGTAGGATGTGCAAAGGACGGACACAAAGATATTTTTTTTTGGGACAAACATACTTCAGAACGACGTCTGCAAGATGTCATTTGCGGATTTACGGATGTTTATCGTATGTCAGTAGTGGCGATTGACGACGTCTTTATGACGTATTTCTAACGTCACAGTGTCGTGTGGGTAGCAAACACTAAGCAGTGAACTACCCTTAGATAGTGTTTGGACGTGCATAACTGTTTGACTCTAATAAAGTACAAGGGGGAAAAGGGTAATGAGAACGTTTAGGGTGAACTGATCTTAGAGTACTTAACATAATTTTTTGTATTGTCTTCAAGTATAACAGAACGTTATGTAGATCGTGTGATCAATTAAAATTTATATAGATCTAGACAAAATTTATTCATTTTAACATATCTACATAAACGCCTTTGATTATAATTTTAATAATTTTCAACAGATCACATTTATCTCCTCTTGGGCATACACGTCGCCAATTTTCCAGTGAAAATCATTCATTACTCTTTTAACAAGGATAATGGATGAGTTTTCATTGATTTCCATTGATTGACCACATATTAACTTCAGCAAAAAAAATTTTGGCAATACAAATTTTGTTATGTGTATTATTTTCTATGAGTACCAAACCTTTTTTTTTTTTGGAGTACGCAGACTTAAGCACATAGAAAAAGAGAACTGACACAGGCAGTCGAAAACTATTATATATGATCTATTTAAAATTGTTTATTCAAGCAAAAAAATTACATACTTTAAAAACACTGAAGAAATCAGTGAATATTTTGAGTATTTTTTATACTTGTTACATTCAATCTAATCTTTATTCTCAGTAAAGACAAGTTTTGCGTTTGATTTTAGTTTGTAATTATTCGTGTTTATCTTCGGAAAATCATAAAAAAGTAAATGGATGGATAAAACACGTATGAGTTCGAGTACCAATTCCCTACGGCACGACGTGCTCACGCTTAGGGAAATTGTTATTGCGTGCTCTTGGAACACGATAGCATTTATAAAGAAAAGGAATGAATTAACCGTATAACTAAAAATGACTTTTAGAAGAAAAAAAAGTTGGTCAAACTTACTTAAAATACGCTTAAATGTCATTTACGACGAGAACTGATTAAATAATAACTTTTTTCACACACACACAAAACTAATATGAAAGTGGATTGTAATATGAGATAATAAAACGATATTTGAGCATCAGCGAAAAAACCTGCTACATCAACTCCTATTTAATGATGTATAATAAATATTATAATTACTGACAATGAGTGTGCAATGATTATACATATTTATCATTTCATAATGTAAATGTAATGCTGCCTATTTTTAAGCTACTTTTCCCTGTAGGTAAAAACGAAAAAGTTGCATTGAATATTTCAAGAAAGGGATGATAATTCGTGACGGATTTACGAATGGCGCTCAAAAGGGGAGAACGAATGATAACGGAGCAAGAGAAAACCTTTAGCGCTGCAAGCTAGTCTTAGATAAATTTACGAAATAATTACATAATTAATTATCTACAATTAGCAAGAAGCTCTACTAATGAGCCCTGTCTACGTGATATCCCTTCTGCTTCAGTGGTTGGCTGCCTATTACCTCGAAACTCGTGCGAAGCGTTGAAAATTATTTAGATCTCGTCAAATTGCTGCTGAAAGATGAATAATAATATATAAATGCGTACGTTTTAGGCGGGACGATGATATTGTATCATTAGCTAAACGTAACCGTATGCATATACGTATTGTTCACGACCCTATGTTCAATTTATAGGGAATGTCTCTTCTACTGTTAATATTTATCGTTGCTATTTACCGACCAATTAATCTGATAAGACAAAAGGTTAACCTTGGTCGTATAAGGGGAAATATCAGAAAATTCCATATTTTCTAATGATACCTACGTTACACGATTTCCTGCTGGTGGCTCGTCATGAAATTCTCGGGTCATAAAATTCACCTTCGTATTGTCTTTTCACGACACGTGCTGAAGCTATTAGACAAGTATAGATGTTAGATAAACTACAGATTTCAAATAATCTAATAAATTTTATTAGAAATTGTAATTTTATGTGAACACGTGCAACGTGTGCAGTTTCAGAAGCTCGATCAGCTTCTGATCAATTGCTCATGATCAAATGTAATATCGATGCAAGTGGTTGTACATTTTAGAAATAAAAAATACGTCCTTCTTTCAAATTAGGATCACAGGGACAAATTACACTAGATGAAGGAAAATTAGGCTTGCAACATATGTATATTGAGATGAGAAAAAATTAGTGTCATAACGAAAGATAATACCTATTGGTAGTTTGGATTGTTTTTATATTTCAAGGCTTCTGATATTTATCCATCGCAAAGGATTATACTAAATCCTTCGGAAAAATGTAAGGATAATATAAAATACGGGCTATGAAAGGAAGAATTTCTTCTTTCATCGGATCGACGAGGGTTCTGCAGGATAAGATGCCAATTTAAGGAAATGTATATATATATATACTACGTATATAACTATTTTCATCTTACATTACTACATTATGCTTTGATCCGGGTACATATAATATACTACGTAAGTAAAATAAAAATGATAATGAAAATGCCTGAGATATATTTTAGTCAGTCCTTTAATACATCAAGCGGCACGTGATGCGATCAACGGATGAAGGAACTGGGAGAAACTGAAAAAGAAAAAAAAATTTCTTTACATTGAGGTTTTGGATTCTTCGTTATCCTTCGTTATTTGGCCATTTTCTTCGTTCCGTAATTGACTTACGTACTCTATTGTACTTTTGAATGTTCGATCACTTTGTAATTATTGGAAACACGGTTGACTTTTGCAATGCAAATGAGACGTAGTCATCTGGATAAAACTTTGGACGAGATACAGGATGAATTTTTAAATATCCCTATAATTCACTTAACCGGCAAAGAGAAAGTGATGTGAAAATGAAAAAGAAATACGTACATACAATTACGTGTGTATCAACTTACCGAATACAATTGGCGCAGCATAGCGATGGCTCGTTCGTTCAGATTTTTCATTTTTTCAGCACCATTATTTTAATTAGTCTCCAATTAGCGTGGAAATTTGTTTCGCGAATCAATCGGTCCATTGAACGGCAATGAATCGTACTAACAATACGTGGTCAACAGCAGACTGCCAATAATTCCACATTGTAATGATATATGTTAAGCATTGTCATATTTTGGTTATTTTTGTTTCATTTGGACTCGTGTTGTCATTTTCAACTGTCCTGTCGAATCCCTTTAACGTCATCCGTATATATTCTTGTTTTCTTTCTTCTGAATGAGAGCGAAGTGCAATCGGAGATTTTAAGCTTCTCCATTCCCCATGAAAAATTGATTCAATATTTTCCAACTTCACGAAAAAGCATACTCTCCTGATCCTGCCGGCTGCATTGTGCGGAGATTTACGAAATCCCGGGTACCTGAATGGCTGCTGTGTGGTGGATTGGACGGGCAGTGATTTTCCTTTGCTCCTTCCAAGCTTTCTTAAAAATCTTTCACGAGTAACTTCGACTTATCCACATTTTACGAAACATTAAATTTTTGCAAGCTGCAGACCTTGCTGTTTCGCTTTAATCACTTTTTACACTCTTTCTATTCAGTCGCTTTCATACTTTCGCTCAAGTTTTTTAAACTTTAGCACTGTATTTTGTCTTACGCGTTGAACCGCAAGATGGCAAAACGTACAAGCAACACGTTGAAAATTAATCCCTTATTGTTTCAAGTCGAATTCTCTTAACTATGACGAAGATCACTTTTTGAACAATGAAAATAATACATAAACACAAGGAAAAGGATCAAGATACCAAACTGGCGATGATAGTCATGTTCATCAGATAATGTCCAGTGTCTCATTTATATACAGCAAATTATCATTTCACTCTGTACACAATGTGTCAGCACTATCTAATATACATTGCATTTGAATTCTCGTTTGTTAATTATAGCGACCCGATCCGAGGGCGCTTTCGATGGACGTTTTTACAAGATCAGTTAAGTGAAGTAGACGATAATTTATTTCAGAGTTTTATCGCATTATCCTCTTATCGCAGACACCAAAAACTAAAAAGTAGAAGAAGCCAAGTGTACGCACTGATGAAAAGGAAGCGAAGTTGCCCACTGGGCAAAGAGCTTTTCCTTGTCTCGAAAAATCGCGGCTTCCGGGAGAATCGAATTGCGAGAATTTTAATCTGTCTATTATAGTTTTTGAAGAAATTTTCTTCCTTTCTAACACGGGAATATTTCGGCAACCGGCGACCGAAGTCGCAGCGCGTCTAGGCGTCGTCGACGGCGACGACGAGGACGAC
>JARPRH010000126.1:191467-201931 GCA_031763665.1 Calameuta haemorrhoidalis | reverse complement strand
TTTTATTTTAACCGCTTTCTCGATACATTCTTATCGTTTTGTTCCCTTCGAAATGACACTTTGCAACCTCAGCACCTCCCTTGATTTACAGCGTGCAAAATACCTATTATATCATCGATGCTCCGCGAAGCTTTCGTAAAGTTTTAGAAGCGCTCAGGTTTACGCAACTGTGAATAGCTATGTGTGAAGACGCTTGCTTACCCCCATGGAAACATTTATATATGATAATATATATAAAAATACACACCAAAATATACATAAGATATACAATTACATATACATATATATCTACGGCATAGTTCGCTGTTTTTTTATATATAAGAAATATAGGGAAAAATGTTTTAGAGTTATATATTGTTTAGTGGTATATATTTCTATATATTTCTTCATATCTTACATATGTGTTTCCATGGGGATTTCTTTGTCCTCCCTAGTCAAGCATAGGTACAAAAAGCAAGTCTAAATTCTAATTTAGCACCTTTTTACTGTTTCAGTGGTATCTGTACCCGTTTACGTTCTGACACAAGTCGAAGTAATAAACGTCGCATAGTGTTTTTTTCCCGAAGGAAATTCATGGTCATCTCCGGCCTGAATCTTCTATTGATATTTCCTCGTGAAAAGTGTTTTCTGATTCTGTATTTCGCGGAGAGGATGAGAGTGCACAATTTCATTAAAAGTTTCATTTGAATGTTCGAATCTTAGCACCCAACATACTAGTGCTAAGTTTAACAATTTTGCACCCCAGACGATCAACCAACTTCGATTTACCGACCAATGCTCGCTTCGTTGACTAATTAAAATAAATAACTTTCACGCAAATCCCTTTAGAATGTCGATTTACAAAATTCATTAAGAGTTTCCAAAGCTCCGAGCCGGTTCTATTCCATTCCGTTAAGTTGTGTATCTCTGCAACAGAACGAATCCCTTATTTCTTGTAGAGATATATATACCTTCAATATTTATAGCGGTCTTGATAGAACGTTTCTTTTACGTGAGGACTGACCCCCTATATACCCATTTTCTATTTATCGTACGAAGGAAAAAAACTGAGCGCAAGAAACTGAGCGTAGGCGCAATATCGGCACAACCACACAATCTATACAATCTAACGCGTGCAAATTTTTAATGCTCATTTATGTGCCTTTACAGTGCAAACAGCTGCCAATCCGCCTGACACGAACATCCTTAATCGATCTAAAGTCAGGTCAAACGATATTTGCTGCTCTCGCACTTTTTCAACTTCCATTCGGAAAATCTGCCACGTCTTCCGATTCATCCATCAACATCAGCCTGAGAGCGAGTGGCAATATTAGTAGTTTGGCCTCCAGGAAGCGACATTACGATCTAGGTAAGTTAAGAAAAGTAAGATGAATTTTCGTAGCTTCTGTCATGCTGAAATCTGGATGATTCTTTTAGGTCTGAGCTCATCTTCAAATTTACGTTTTCAAATTTATGAGCTGCAGCATTTTTATCCGGTCTTCCCATAATTCAAGGGGTCGTACATATCCGCTATTTTATCGATTCTTCACACACGCAGCTCAGGTTCACGGACTTCCTGGATGCTGATCCAATGTGGCTGGGATATTGCTTCACTGATGTATAATCGAAGCGCGCCCTAATGTCACCTCGGGGGGTGTTTGGTACATCGACGTCAATCCAATGTCAAATATTCGACCGATCGTTCATGCTGCTAAATGCGCCAGGCAACGTTAGCAGTAAACCGAAGCTAATCGCAGAGGCTAATCTTTCAGAGAAGATATGACAGAGCAAAGCTGTTGGCACGACTGGCCAACAGGTCTCTGTTGTATTTTTAACGAATAATCTTTTAGGATGTTACTATACGTATATGTATGGAGTGAATGTTCGTTTTAAAGTACCAACAATATCGCGGTTCGATAACCATGAATATTAATAAGTTTTTTATGGTCACAGAGAGGCTCAAGTAACCAATCCTCATACGATTTCGCAAAATAATTCAATTGATTGCGTAACAAGCACTCATCCGTTTATAGAATTTAGCATGAGTCGATGGACGAATATTTTCAGCGAAGTGGAACGGAATTAAATGGGATGCTAAATTTTCCGTATGAATTTTTCAAAGCTCCTCAACCCCACTGTGTACATTGGCAAGTGGTAATCATTTCGACTTTTACACGAGTGAATGAGAATTCTTGCAAGGTTTCTTTAATCTAGAATTAGATCGCGAGGGTGCGAAAATCTTGAGAACTGGTGAAACGTGTAGGGTGGAAATATAAGGGAAGCACTGCGGGCCATCCTTTCAATATGCCTGTAATAAAATACATTTTTCCCTCTTAAATTAAAGAGGATTTTGAACCCGCTAGATAAGATCCGTCAATGATTTTGTGTCACGTTGCGGAAAAACTTTTTCTGCTGAAAAAACTTTAATTAAATCTTTGGTTTGACTATTTATACAATACTGCTGATCGCCAGCCTCTGCCTCAATTTCGCATTTGACTCTCAAATATTTGTTGTTTCGAAGAACGGAGTGTGTATGCTTTTCATACATGAATATGGTAATTTCGGTACAGCTGTAACATTATAGGAACGTAAAAATGTGCATTGTTACGACATATTCGCAATGTTGTGCAATCTTTAAAAAACGATGGGGTGTTGTAACGTGTAAGCAGCTTCATATACGTTACGCGTTTAGGTTCGACTACTCATAGCTTTGCCTTGCGATTTATCGTTATTGAACCAATTTTAGAAATTTTTACCATTTGGTAAACGTAATTTAAAAATATTTTATTACTGAAATTCAAATAGCAAGTCTAATATGAAAAAATCTTAGACAAAGTTGTACGAGGCTAATGATGGTTTTTGGAGTATGATAATTGACTGAATTTAAATAGACTAGACAAGTCCGTATATCCATGCCTCGCAATTGTGCAAGTTTGTAGTTTAATTCTTTTCAAATGTTACAATAGGAGTTACAGTATTTATTTAACTTAAACCAATTGTTACGCGCTACTGCTATTTCTCCAATACGAAAGACTCTAGACGGCACAATTTTTTAAATAAAGTTAATTTTAAAGCAAATTTTTGAATTCTATCAATATATATTAAGACATATACTAGAGAAGAATATAATAATACGGATTTAACTAGAGTATTAAATATTTTTTTTAAGGAGCTTACTTTCAACTTAAAAAAGAAGAGACTGTATAAGTAGATGTAACTTTGCCCTTATTTACGAATTGCTTGATCGCGTTATCGATTGTAGCTGATTGGAAAAATCTTACTTAATCCTAAACAATCATATTTTATTTCTTCCGCACCATACATGAATTGCGTATATGTCTCCTTTAATGAACGTGGCCACCCTTTTGAAATAAGAGGATATTTGTCTTCTTTGAGTTGACGTGTAATTTGTTTCAACTGCAACATTGGTAAAGACAGATCAAAGCTCTCTGATTATTCCAATATTTAAGTCTGCTAATAAAACGATTTCGTTTGCATAAGGTAATAAGAGAATCTGCTTAGTATGTATGACACTTACTTCTCAAAGACCTTAGCTAAGCATAAATTCCTCTAGGTCTGATATAAAAAGTATGAATAGAAGAAAAGAAAGAGTATCGCTTTGCAGAACACCTTTTTTTATTCCAATAGGCTGAGAAAGCAAATTAGTATTTTTATCTTTAGACTTGCACGTGCATATAAATTAAAAACAATGTTTATTACACGTAGACGAATTAATTTTTCCCAACGCAGGTCATCGTCCACAAAAGAAAATTCACTTTTGAAATTTACGAAGACAGCATACAACTTTCCCTTATATCTCCTGGTATGCAATTGAGCAACTGTATTCATTAAGTGGAACTTCGATAACTCGAATCTCAAGAGTAACGAAATATGCTGCGAGTTATTGTAGTTTCGATCTCTCGGGGTTTTCAAGTTATAGGAGCGAAGCATTAGAAAATTCGAAGATTCATTGTCTTATAGAAGTTTTTAACTTGTAGAAGTTCGAGTTATCGAAGTCTCACTGTATTGTCTATATAAAATCTTTTTTTCCTGAATCCAGCCTGCCATTCAAAAAAAATATTATTATTCATAAAGAGAAATTCAAGAACCTTATGGTATATAAAATAGAAGATACTGACGATTTCAATTGATCCATCATCTAATTAACAAATCCGAGTATAAATATAGAATATATATTTATCTATCATTTCAATGGGTAAAATCCATTTGTGGGAGTCCGCTACGCCCAACTTCGCGTATCACTATTTACCGTAAGATGCCTGTCTATTTACCTCTTGAGTCAACGGTAATATCAGACCATATAAACTGGAGTTGAAAACTTTACAACCATTAGAGGTTAATAATAAAATTATCGGTAAGTTATCATACTAGTTTGATAACACAGGATCGATGCAGTCGCTCCCTCTCTTCTTTAACTTTTAAGGGTAGAAGCCACCACCGTTGATAAGGTAGAATCGACACAAAGTACACAGACACCCTAAGAATAATTTCTATACTAATAATCAATTGATAAATAGAATGAAAAAATTATAGTAATTGCATAGGAACATTAAATTTTTATTAAAAACACTATACGCTTTCCATACTTATAATCTCTCTAATTATCATAGAATTTTGTACCGACATGGGGTAACATCGATCCCACCCCTAAATAAAATAATTACCTTTGATAAGCAAAACTTATCTAACGTTCTAAAGATTCCTGCGTTTTTTTGAGCGTCAAATAACCTTTAAGTTTTATCTTACAAGGCCATAGGTCTTATCACTTTACCTTCGATAAGGTATATTTATCCGAGAAATGTTTGACCATTACATAAGTCACCACAATGATCGACATACGTGTGTATATACAAAAACTTTATACAGTACGCGAATTAAAGCCCACACAAGCTCACTATATACCCTACTATAATTAAACCATACTTTAGCAACTTCAAACATTGGTGACGATTTCAGTATCCCTACGTTCAGTATAGCAGCTTGAAATGCTCAAAAGCTCAAGAGAATCGCAACTGAGCTAACGACCCCTCACGCGTGTGTCTAGTTGAAAGTACGTGAGGCCAACTAGTCAGCCAGCCCGCCAGCCAAACAGCCAGCCAGCCCCCGAGCCATCTAACACGATTCCTACGTTTACGAGGGGGGAATCAAGGATGAGGTTGTAAATGCTAGTCGCGTAGTTTCAAAGTTACTACTTCTTGCCTACCCCCTAACCCATCCTTTCGTATCCACCACTGCATACTCCGCCCCTTACCCATCACCGCCCATAAAGCTTCCACACAACTTCAGGACTCGCATGCTTGCAGTATTGCAGCCCTGCAATTGCTGACTGTAAGTAAGGATCCTCGATACAGCTTCTTCTGCAACTTCCTTTATACTTACAAACCTTCACACGTGACGTGACTTTCTCTCTGAATTAACTGTATACTGTCTCTCCCTGTCTTTCAGTTAATTTTTGTCATTCTACCAATTACTCACTTTTTATTCAAATATACATGTATAATATCCTATGTGACCCAGTATCAGGAAGAAAGGGTAGGATGTCCAGATATCATGACCCTAGACAGTGACTATCCAAAATTCGGTTCAGCTCGGTCAAAGGATTTAGTAGTTAATATTATATGTATTACCTATTGAATGTGCTGCACAAACATTCTATCACGTCAGTCGCCTGCCGATATTCCGGCTACGAGTCGCCTGTAGCTACTAACTCGTGATGTACGGGACGCTTGCATTGCTATCTATTCGCTTAGCCCCTTGACGATTGTCAAGTGTATATTAACGTACCGTGATACTTGATAGCTATAACCCTACCTCGAAAGATGACGAAGCATATAACAAATTATTAATAGAAATTGGTGTATACTAGTTTTTCAGTGAAAGGACCTTATTTTTCAATAGCCGTGTCACCCGGTTTCGCCCGGAACTGAATTTCGACTCATAATTCTATTTTTATTTCCATTACTCTCGGGTTTTATTATATTTTAATTTTATAAAGGGGTTAGCAAGTTTCTCTGATTAGTCTGCCATTGTTTATCCCTGCTCAGTATTTCTGGTTACGTATCACGATGGTATATAATACAGCCAGGATCCCATTAGTCGAAATTTCATAAAAATCGGTCCAGTACTTTCAGAGATTACCCGAACATATAGACATGCAGTAGGAGACAGGGTCAGTTAGAGATGAAGATACAGATATAGAACGGCTGTAACGTCATTACGGAAAGTAGTGACGCAAACCACGCGAAACGATTTGGAAGCTTAGCGTATGGCTGATATGGGATTGCCTAATGAGCTTTTTCAAAATGTTTGAACATTTTTATCGCAGAAATAGCTATAGTTTAAGGTCTTCGATATGTCGTCGGAACAGATCGACAGCATCTAAACGAATGATCAATGTGTCAACTAGAGATTAAAATTTTTTGTACTCTTACAGAGAAATGAGATTTGCCATATTCGCACTGTATCCATGGTTACCCTCGAGGACTCTTTATATCGAATTGGCACTCCGAGGAGAGATCATTAATACGTAATGGAGTTGGGTGCTGTCAAATGATATTACGAAAATAGCGTTACGTTGGAAACGAGTATCAGCCGCTGAAACGACACTAGCTATGCATCGATCACATAGCACCACGGATCCAGAACACCGTAAATCCATTGGTGTACGATGTACGATAATGGAGGGGTCATTAGTAAACTATTATGCAGGAAACTATTATCGTACGGACGGACGGACTAACGGACGGACCAGCGAACCGGTGAACCATCGAACGAACCAGCGGACGTTCTGACGGACGGAAGCACCGCGTTGCGGGAACGTAATTTGAGGATTATGCCTGCTCGTATATTACCGTTAGAACAATGGCTAGGTGACGTCACTCTCGTACAATCACGTACGTAATCTGTGAGGATCTTCTGGAATTCTCTGGTTCCGCCAACGTCCAGCGCTCAGACGCCACCACCGACCAGGGTTTTCGCTTAAGCTTGGGAGAGTAATACGATATGATCCCCTGGGATTAACTTTACTAAAATTGGAAGGTATTATTTAGCGAAAAGTTTTGCCGACAGGATGCCGCCACGCTCGAGTTGGATCTGAACGTGTTTTTTTTCTTTTAGAAGGTACAGTGATTGTAAGTGATCTTGGACTTTTCCAGATTATCATTTAAATATCGGACACTTTTTTCTTTTCGCTTTGTAGTCGGGTCACGAAGATAGGACGTAATAAGACACAGTAACATGGCATAAAATATTAATTAAATATGTCTGGCCTGGGCTTGAAGATATGTGAGAGTAAATTAAGCACGTCTCGACGAAGTGACATTTCGGTTGCGTTCTGGTAATAAAACGTTATTGCTTTAACAACGCTCACTGCCTTCAATGCTTTAACTAAATATACAGGGTGGGGCGAAATAGATGGTAGAACTGATTTCAGATGAAAAAGGTGAATTGAATTTGCAGATTAAATTTTTTCTCTACGAGGCTTCCTTTTTATAAAAAATCGACTAAAAATTATTTGGGTCTCTTGACGATAATCGCCTTGTGAAAACTGTTTTCTTTCGTATTTTCATACACGTTATCCAGAGGTTTTGGAAATTTAAGGTTCAGGCCATGCTAGATAGAGTTCATGATTCTTTGATTAAACCAACATAACTTTGTATACAGTAACGGTGTCGATATTTTCAACAATTCGTAAATTAACAAAATAAATTATTTTCGACATTGGAATATCCGTTAATTTAATTCAAATCTTATCATGATATTATTTTATACAGATACGGAAGGAAATAATAGTCTGTAGTCGTCAATATCCGTAAGTCGATCATTAGCCAAGCCCACGTATATCCTACTAATATTCGAAGTCTATTTTTCCTAAAAATGAAACCTCGTAGAGAAAAAATGTATTCTGCAATTTCGATTTACTTTTCCACAAAGAATCCTGTACTTTTTGGTTTTACGACGATCTTCGCCCTGCCATGTATATATGTACATACACATACAATATGCATTATTCAACTGTATATAGAATATATACGAGGACATAGTTATTTCGAGGATCTCTCGACTCTTATACCCACGTGGAGAATAGCCGACGGCAGTAACGAATATTAAAAATTCAGATAATTAGACGGAGCTTGGGCAGTACAATAATTTCCATTCCAAGCTCTTCTATATTTATGCTATTTATATTTAACGAAGTACTGTCCTCGAAGATTGCGTTTGATCAATACTAAATATGGCTATGTCAATCGAGCAATATATCGAAAGATCCTGTATGTTTTCCGTTTGAGTACCTGACCTATTGAAAGTATCGAGAGGTCGTGATAGCCTATATTTTATCCAAAATGCAAGTGGAATTCGCATTGTTATAAGAAAACTTGACGATCATTAACGTCACGGAATGCGACGCGACGCTGTAGTCGGAGCTGGGGAACGGCAATAAAGCACAATTATCATTTATATTACCTAAGGAAGCCCACTTTGCGCAGAGATATCATGAATATTAAACGTGCTACTTCAAGCTGTGCCACTTCCGCGTGCTGATTCGCAGTCCCGCGGGACGCAGGGCGATGTTGAGATTACCACTAGAGAATTCTAGCTCCAGGTCAATAAGTTATTGAAAAAGTCAGCTGAGTTTTCGAAGTATACATGAGGCTATTACTCCGCAATTTAATTACGCAGCCGCCCAGCTGAAAAATTATATGTAAAAGATATATTAATTATATATAATTTATATAATAATGATTTTATATAATTTACACTGATAGAAATAGAATTTCTTTGTACATCTTAAAATACCATAGTTTCTCATAAAGACTGAGAAATATATTATGGAAAACCCAGGCATCGTTTGAAATTTTCGGAACGAAGATGATTGGTCAACCGCCCCATCAAACTATTTTTCGAAATCCGTCGTTCCTGTTCTGTCTTATATATGTGGGATAGCACCCTTAGTAAAGCATAATTTTTATTCCTTAAAAATTTGGTATTAACAAGTACAGTAGATATTGGCATTTGCGACAGTATCATTGAAACGTAGTATTTAATAATTTCGTTTTCAATAAATATTTCATCGTTCGTATTGACGTAGGTAATGAACAATTTTTTCCACGTAAATGCCACCGCAGTAGTTAATGCCGTCCTTGGTGATTTTTGTTTTTCGAACAAGGTTTGGAAGTACGAGTTAGACGTTCTTCTACCTTGAGACAATTTCAAAATTACCAACATAGTCACGTACGAGTCATTTCGAGAGTCCAGCATTTCGAGCACGAGCTCACCAACATTTTTTCTTTCCTCTGTGGACCACTCTAGGAGATAATTAAATAAAGGCGAAAGAAAGTTCTTCGCCGGCATCCTTCGTGATCGTGCAAACGCGTTTCGCAATCCATAGGATACGAGAGTAGCTACTAACTTACCTATCTTCGGATTCGAGTTGTTCATTCACCCTATGGGCTACTGGGAACTCTCCCTAGCTGAGAGAAACACCCTTCTCTTGCGAGTTGCGTTACCCCTTTTTTTTCCTTCTCGTTCTCAATTCTTTTTGACTTTCAACTTGGCGCTTTCCTCTTTGCAAAAGTACATCCGAACCCTTGACTATATCAACCTAGGACAAGCTTGTTCCAAGCTTCGAGTGAGCTCCTGGAAGTAAGTTGCTTTTCACTTAAGTCTAAAATGGAGCCGGATGCTGCACCGTTCGAGAAAGAAACAGAGAGCAATATGGAGCAACGTAGATGGTGACGATAAAACCCGGAAGAAAAAGAAGTATTCCCTTAGGCCATGAGGTTTTAGATAAATAATCTCAACCATCTTCTGATAATGGCAGTGCCTAAAGGACAGAGAAGACTATTCCGTGGAACGAATGCCGTTGCACTTCCTATCTGTTTTGGCGTCGCGACGCTAAATCGAAATGAGTCAGAGGCAGAAAGAAGTGACTTTCAGGTGAATCCTGAACATATTTATTTATTGTCTCCTCAGACTCAGATTATCGAGACCGTAACGACAATGGTCATCTGCTCGTCCATACGATTTTACTGTGAACAGTAGAAAAAGCAAGTATTGACACTGCCGTGATTGAAAGACTGCACAGACAAGAATACCTACTGAATGACTCCCCTTGGTTTTACGATACAATAACATTACGGTAAGCAGAATTAATACGGCAATGCGACTTACGAAATTACTTCTGATTTCATATACTAACTAGGTTGCTAGTACCGTGACTAAAGTAACAAGAAAAATGACCTTAATGGAGGTTGACCTCACGCTGGCAATCACCACTCACTTATGTCATAATTAAGTCCTATACTCCTTGACTGTTCCTAACGCGATCATTGCTGGATACTTACGAGGCTACTGTGATAATAAACCCTAAGAATTATTGTTTAATATTAGATCCACTCCGAATGCGGCACCATTGCTTCCTAACCAAGGGTCCGAATTCTCGTACTTAATGGCGGATATAAAAGG